>JANTCA010033312.1:75853-108825 GCA_024741275.1 Chironex yamaguchii | reverse complement strand
TATGATTGGCTAGTTTTGCTACATATTTCGTATAAATAGGTTGCCATATACATATACTTTCCTTTCTGATGTTTCATTCTCTGATGAGTGTCAGACCAAAAAAGCTTTCAAGTGTGATTTTAGCACAATGTCGCAAATTTCCAAGGCGACTGCCGACATCCTGTAAATGTGGTCTCAGTCTGGTGGGTAGAGAGGGCTGATCCAAGTTTTATTCTTAAAAAGCATGTAACCCGACTAGACAATCACTCGACGGACCTTTATTCGACGAACACATACCCGTCAGATTCTGGACCGAACGGACATTGAAAGTGCGGATATAATTGAAATAGCAAGACTCAGGCCTAGTTTTACTTTTTCTCATAGGAGAATGCAATAGTACTATTTTTCAGTCTACGTCACACTGTTTTGCTTTCAATTAACTAACTGGAGAGAAAATTCATAAGATAGAATCAGAGTCAATATCCGGTTTATCGAGTAATAGTACACGGTTTAAACTTTTTTTAAAAACGAATCTTGAAAAGAAGTCTTAATCTTGACTATTTCCTAGAATTTATTTGTAAAATTCTGGTAATATTTCTAATTGATCATTTAAGCCATGTTTGAATTTCAAATCATGATTTCAATCTTCAAAGGCTCGCAGACAAGCGTTCCAACACCAAACTGAGATAGAAAACTCCACTGACGTAATAGTATTCTTATACTTTCCATAAGATGTAATTACCAGCTTTTCAATTGGTGAAAAAACCATTCTAAAGCTACATACTAAATTGTTCAACTTAAATACTTTACAGAATCTAATTTTGATTATTAATGTCAATACATGGTAACAAAATTTCCTTGCTAATACAATTATTGCGTTCCAAATCAAGTAATACCTGAAGTAAAGAAGCCCATAAAACATTAAAAACATAAGCATTTCTTTTTTTAATTACTATTGGGATACATTACCTTGACTTGACAGAAAACACTTTTAATCTATGTTACATATAAATCACAAATTCATTTTATAGGGCTAGAAAATGTCTAGTGGATGCTTTCTGAATAATTAACTAGACTCAAAAATAGCACTTGTTGAAAGCACCCCTGTAGTGGAATCAAATCACAGCTATTAGTGAATCTTTGGTGATCTGCGGTAAAGCAGGGGTCAGGATTTGCTACTGATGTATTACTGGTATTGGACTGCTTTAACATCAATAAACACTTTAATTAATACCAGAAAACTGCGTAAACAACTGCAGAAGGAAGATCACAAAAAAAATCAATTCAGGAAACTGATAGACACACTTACACTACGTACACATAGTCCTGCACTACACAAATTGCGTCCATAAAATAATCACTGCTAAACAGAGAAAAAACACAAAGTTTAGCATACAAAAAAATGAACGAAAAATAAATTTTATGCAGTCAACAATACCTATATTTTAACCCTAAATGGAAATGTACAAATATAGTCACCTCAACCACAAATATGGAAACAAAGCCCCAGTCAAAATAATATTACCAAAAATGGGTTAAAGGGAGACGACACCCCATTATCCATATTACTTTGAACGTGATTTTTTCCAACATTGAAAAAGTCAGCTACATAGCCAAGAAAGTTTAAATATGTTTAATATTTGACTGCCGGTATTGGCAATTGAGGCATCTAGCTACAATCGAAGTCATGTTAAACACTTTTCAAAAATTTTCATGTTTTTTTGTTGTTTGATAAGAATCACTTGAATTGTCATTTCTCGCGTTTTTGCACTCCAGTACAGCCTCTTCAACTTCATACACTTGATTAAGTTGTTCATTCAGATGTTAATATTCAGAGACGCTGTAAGGAACAAAAGGCATTATGGGCACTGTTTGCAAAGGGACACCTTCTTCATCATAATCACCATCATTGACAACCTTAATCATCAAAAAAACGATAAAATTGTTGGCCCCTGAAAGAGTAATGAAATATTACAAGGAACTTCCTCTTTTGTCTGAAACAAAAAGTAGGTACAAGGAAATCTGAAAATTTCGACACCTTCCCAACCTGTTGAAAAGTAACAGCAGAATCAAGGTGTTGTATTATTTTGGCTGTTCTCGTGATTTGGACAAAACATGATAAGTCAAAAATTAATGTTGCCAGCTTTCAACAAAGACCTTTTAGGACCGAATCAAGAATTAGGAAAAAAATTTATCCTCTCGCTTGTGTCTTGTTTAAATTCAATGCAGTCACCCCAAAAAGAAGTGGGCAGTTTGAGATTTAAATACTTTATTACTTAAAGATTCAAGCTTGCAACAAGACCTTTTATCAGCAAAGCATTTCCGTTCTTTGCTTGACCATATTCGTACATTTCAATTTGTTCTATTGTCTATAATTTTTTTGCAGTTCTTTTGCCACGATTTTTGAATTTTGACATCACTTCATTTTATGTCCTGCCCCTTACCTAAGCAATGTGACACTGCTCTAGGGCAGCATCTGCTGATTGGTCCTATGCCACTGGATGCAGTGATGACCTTGTTGTAGTTGTTACAAAAGCTAGGTCTACATTCCATGTTACTGTTTTCAAGGTGATTTATGTTAAGGAGTACAAACAAAACCTTTGTAGACAGACGAAATTTGTCGATCCAATATGACTGTTCAACTAATCATTACCCTGTCACCAAATTACTTAGGCATTTTTCAATTTTTTATATTCCTTAGTAAATCTCTCTTTGTTTTCCATTGTTCAATCATAGGTCTGTTTTCTTATTGATAACTTTGGATCCAAAATCACACTACAAATTCAAAGCTGTCATCGATAACTTTATCCTGAAAAATATATGCAATCAGGCAGATCTTAGTGATCAATGGCGTTAATTGCGGTTCTTGTATCCAACTTGCCTAGAAGCAATAAGCAAAATTCAATATTTATATATTTTGTTGTGGGAAATGTATAAAACTCTGCTATATTTTTCCCTCCTTTAAGCAGGTGGATCTTAGTGATCAGTGGTGTTGATTACGGTTCTTGTATCCAACTTGCCTTGAAGCAATAAACAAAAGTCTATATTTATACATTTGGTTATGGGAAATGTATGCAACTCTGCTAAATTTATTTCTTCTTTAAGCAGGTGGGTCTTGACCATCAGTGGTGTTAATTACGGGTATCCAACTTGCCTTGAAGCAATAAACAAAAGTCTATATTTATACATTTGGTTATGGGTATGCAACTCTGCTATATTTTTTCCTTCTTTAAGCAGGTGGGTCTAAGCTGTGAATGGCAGTGATTGCAGCATTTGATTTCTCTGCTTTCTTTGTTTGTTTTGCTTGAAACATATAAAGTCAAAGCACACTGTTGCCCAACAAGTTTTTTTGCAACATTAAGGACAGAGGTGGACCAACCAAAAAGAAGAAAGTAAGAATACTTTTAGTTGGTTTTTTTTCTGTTGTAAATGAATCACCACTTGTTTGTAAGCTTCAACCAATTCTTTGTTTTTTTAACACCAAAACGTTTCCCATTATCAACAATTTGAATAGTTATTTATACCTGAGGCTGAATACAAACACTAAAGAAGAAGGCAGAAAGCACGGTGCAAAATGTGCTTCATCCTGAATACAAACGGCCATATTTCACAGTTGACTACCGTTACCGTTGTCACGTAAAAACTGAGTTTGTACAGTTTGATAGGATATCCGATACTTTATTTGAATATGTAAGTTCACAAAATCTAATTTGGCATCTTCATTGTTAGGAACTTGATTTTATACTATAATGAATGGGAAATACAGACTTGTTTTTCCTATAGGAAATTTGAAATGCGTATACATCAGCAGCATTATACAAAGACATACTTAGAAGGAGGAAAGACAGACAGCACAAGCTATTTGTACTAAAGTCAAAGTGCTTTCAAACTTTAGTCATAAATCTACTTGGTATACAATTTACGTTTAAGGTAATCAACATTGCTTGACATCTCATACACGGTTTCCATCTGCATTGTGTTTTAGAGCACTTCGCACTCACTTTGCAGTGGACTTTTCGCATTTCACAGTTAACATTATGGATGAAATTGCACCATGGTTGTCTAACATTGAAAAAGGGGTTCTAACACCAGTTTCGCCAAGAGAAGGAGTTAAAAAATTGTTGGGAAAAGTATCTACAGAGGATAAAATGGCAGACAAGGACAAAATCTATTCTGTGGACGACGAATTGGAGATTTTAATTGATATTGAAACACAGGAATTGACGGTGGAATTATTGTTGCCAACTATTTTGCAATTCAACTCACTGACGTTTCCCTGCAAAGTTAGAAAAAGTTACAAAGAAATCAATTTGCTTCAATGTTGAGCAGAGACAGTGGTATTTACAAAGCCATGTTAACATTTTTCTGGAGAAGGTAATTTATTTGAAAGCTACCGAAGATGACTTGGAAAAAAGAATTGCTAGCCAAAAATTTCCCTGGTTGACCCAAGCCGGAAAGGCAAAATGGAGGATTATGAGACAGAAAAAGATGGGCATGGGCGAGTCACTGATACTTCAAGTACAATACAAAGTGGCTATACTACAAGATTTGAATGATCAGGAGGTGATTCAGTTCGTTAATGTGTTACAAGCAATACACTTTCAGATAACTCAGTATCAGACAGTGACACCGACTTTCTCCCTGTTCTACAAGAACTGGACGAGGCTACCAGCAGTCTTGTTGAGCCAGAGACGAGGAAAGCAAGCAAGATACTATCAAGAAACTTACCGAATGAAAAGGGACGGTTAAGTGTCTTCAACTGTAAAGAAGACCTTAGTATGGTCATGTATATTAGATGGAATGACCTGTTCACTAGTGGTTAGAGTCAATAACAGCAAATCGTGTTGTTATATAAGGAGTCAAAATTGCGAGCTTATTATCATCCCTTTCAACAAATACTGTTGTAAGCTGAAGAGCGAAATGGCTAAAATTGTCAAACATGTAATCTTTGTTCTCTGAAATAAAGAAAAGTAGAGAAGAATAAAAAAATGAAAGAACATACAAATTAAGTCATTTTTTATCCTTTTTATTCTGTAATTCTTATTAACAATCTAAAGTAACCTATACAAAGGTCTTGAGAACTGATTCACGCCAAAAGCAAATAACTATCTCTTAGACGGCGAAAATTTAGCATATCTTTCTTTCACAAAGTTACATACTACTTGATCGTTAACCTCCAAGTTTGAAGTGAAAAATAGAGATACAATAGTGCGAATAGAAACTCCTCAACATGCATAGTGATAAAAGAAAATGCAAAACTGTCCACAGGCAACACTTCATACGCTCTGTAATTGCTTAATGTTTCATACTACAGAACTGCCGTTCCCCGCAAGGAAAAGTTTGATCTGATTCAGATAAAATGATGGTGGTTTTCCAAAAGTGTCAAAGAAACATGCTTCTCCTTGTTTATCAAGTCAAAGATTACATGGTGCAATAGGAACCAGAGTTTTTGCAACTATACCAGCTGTCATCTAGATTTTGAAAAGAATGAAAACTATTTCCGCAAGTTAATATTCCATGCCCAACTCCAACTCACCCCTCGGCTACGACACCCATGTCCTCAGGGGACACCCTCTCTATCCCAGACCTCCTCCACATAGTCACTTCCATAGAATTCTGGTTACCATGGCAACCAACAGCTCGAAGCTATCGTGATCTTTTGTTTACTTAAGCCTTAGCACCCCTAAATTTCTGCGATCGACGGTCTCCAGGCTCAGCTACTGTTCAGCCCCCTCTTCGTGGTATACGACCCCATTTTCCCTGAGAATCACACCCCCACACGGTCAAATCCCTCTCAAATGACTCCCGTTGTCCCAAACTCCTACACGCATGGCCCCCTCTTCATACAGACGACCCCGACCCCCGAAAAGGGTACTTTGACCTGGGGAGGCTTTGAGCCTCCATCATTTTAGGTGGCTTAGAACTCTCAACTTTTACTATACTTGGATATATAGATATGTAATGCAATTCCTGCACATCCAAGGAAAAAGTATTCACTATTCCCTTTCATTGTCCCTGCCTATTGGGATAAACGGTGTTTTCATTCTCGTGCCATCTCATTGGAATATATTATTACTTGATACCTTTTTTGCTTGCATGCTATGGCAAGGGTTATTCTTATCAACTGTAAAATATTTGTTGATATTCCTTGAGTTAGTCTTTTGAAGATTTATGGATTAATTGAATTTCATGCAATGTATTGTAGTAACCTCTGCATTATAGATACTCCAGTGCCCACAGTGCTATATTCTCATACCGTAAATACAAAATGTACTCTTATTTGTCATGAAGTAGACATAGTTACAATGAATAAGAAAACGAAATATTAATATATGTTCGTAAGGCAAATGACAAAAAATTCTCTCACAAAGTGACATTATACTTTATTCATAAATATAAAAAATTGCAAATACTAAACTAGAATATTTAACAAAAAGGTAACATAAAATATAAAAAGTAAAACAGTTGATGTAAAATCAAGAGAATAGTAAGGGGACGAATGCCTTGGCCGTGAACAACAGATGGATGCAAATCCTCCCGTCATTCCGCCTGATCTTTAGTAGTTCAACAGTACTACAAGGGAGGTGAACTCTACTTGATTAGCTTTTGTGTACTCCCTTGGCCACCTGAAGCACTGTAATCACTGCTGATGTTCTTTCCTATTGCTTTGGCTACTGTTTATCATTATCTCTGAAGAGTTTGTTCTCATGCTATTATATCTGAAGAGTTTGTGCCCATGCTATTATATTACGTCCAAATGCTTTATATTATCATGCTTGGCTGTTACAATTCCTTATAACTTGGCATCTTGCTAGAAGTAGTCATTTTCTCCGTCTCTCAGTATCTTATTCTAAGCAGTGAAAAAGGAATTACTATATCTGAAGACATGTCTTTACCTCGATTTTGTAAATGTTTACACGACAATATATTCAATCTGAATAAGTCCTATATATGCGATATATATAAAAATAAATATTCCTCATTCTGTCGCATGACTACGGCCTTGTAAGTCAAAATTCTCAAATGGATCGTTATCTTCCTCGACAAGACGGTAAAGTTACAAACTTTGTCTACTTAACAGTCTACTCGTGAAAAGATTAATAAGGTACAATGAGCAGCCAAATGTTGACACTTTCTTGGAGGCCATCGTTACATACAAGCTACTTATCAGCCACCGTTGTTTTGAGTAAAGATTAGCAGTGATTGGTCAGGGTAATTAAGCCTAATGCTTGTCGCATGAGAAACGTAATAAATAATTCAAAGTGTGCACCATACCACACTACTAAACAGTAAAGTACATCATACCACACTGGAGAAAACTAAAGTAAATCTGTTAAATTGTTTACATGCAAAACCACTGTAATTGTTAGTTTTCGTGTAACCTCCGTCTAAATCTGGCTTATACTGAAGAGAAGAAAAACCAAACCGCTATTTATATCATATTTCTTACCCTGGTGTTTACTTGACCCCACTTAGCAGAGTGGTAGTTATTGAGAAACAAAACATGCTGAACAGGTGCTGTGTTTCCAATAGTTACCATTTGGAGCTTTAAGGAACTCAGTAAGGGGATCCATTTGCCATTCAAAAGACTTTACATTACCAAGACAATTTATCACACACCTTAAGAAAATTTTTTTATAATAGCTGGTCGTTACTCGATAACAACTGGATTGTGCTCATATATTGCTGTTCCACTTTATGTTGCAAATTATTGTGGGGCTAAAGAAGATGGGTATGCTTATTGTTTGGTCTCCATGTCTTCCTATTTTTGACCAATTTTTCGAGAATCTTACATGCTTTGATGACCATTCTACGCACAAGACACACTGTTTCCACTGTTGATTGTATTACGTTTAACGTGCTACAAATGGATCAACAAAATATGAAAAAACGGAGATGCTATATATTTGATGCCGAAGGGCACTACTAAAAGGAATTTACTGAAAAGAAGCACAAGTTTATATCTAAGAAGTAGAAAGACAAAGTTTGTGAATTAACAGGTGTCTCTTCTTTGTTCTTTTTACCCGTTTTCTTGTCACCTATCTCCTCGCAAAACCACGATTTGCTTATATCACTCCCGGAGTTTAGGACTAAGGTTAGTAATTTTAAGCATATCTGTATATCATCATAGTTATGATTTCTCGTGGGGGAGGGGCGCGTTTTTCTAATGTGCTTCCTTTACAATGTGAGAAAATGAGCAACTTAGGCAACCTTCTCCGTTCTGTAATAAAGAGGAATTTGTTTATTTATATTTAGGCCACAATCACTGGTTATCACTCTCGTTACTAAATAGTATTTTTCGATATGTAAACGATGCTTTGGTTAAAGTTACTCGTACGTCATAATCAGTGTTCATTAATTGTTTTTTTTACGGTATTTAACTGCTATAATACACGAATCAGAGTAAACGAAGTAAAAATCTCTAAAACAATCTTGATGCATGACCGGATGATTTTCTTGTTCGGCTGTGAAAAGTGCTCATAGAAGCCTAATACGTCGGTTAATAAATCTTTAATAGCTATTAAATCGGTGATCGTGTACAATTTGCTTCGAACAGATCATGTCTACAGTGCAAATGGTGACAACAGTACTACCCCTGTTAACTTTCTGCTGGCTTTGAAATATTTGTACTTTAGGAATATTCCCCTAAAATATATATATTAGGAATTTTGTGTTTGCTACTAAGCACTGTTTACAGTGTAAACACATTGCGTTAACACGGATTTCTGATAATGACCCACAAGTTTAAGAAATAACTGAATGAGTTGTCATGGTTATTGCAGTTTCTCCGAAAACTCTTGTAAAACAGGTTGTTGTTTGCACTTGCATAGGATATGAGTTTTCACAGTTATCTAGAGTTTAAAAACTTTACAAAATGCAAGATTAAATAATCTATATTTAGCAGGACTTTGATTTTTAGCTAACATATTGGCTACGATACTTCACAATGAATCCAACAATTAGGCAAATTTTACCATGGAAGTTCAGTAGACTAACTGTCAGGATACTAGGACTCGTTTTCGTGGTCCACACTGTCTTCATTATTCTTGTACTTAGTAATTTGAAATCATTGAGAAACACAAGATCAATAGACGGAGTTGAATTGATGTTTAATGGACGAACTGTTGAGAACTTCACGGACACTGTTGGTAAGATATTTTATATTAAAATATTGATATGGTAAAAAGACAGCTTGAACAAGAGGGATGGGACAGCATTTCTACTAATCAAAGTAATAGCGGCATTCTAATATGACATACATTACCAAGATGTCGCTTTAATGACTGATTAAGTATTTCTTACTTGAATCATGAGACAACCAGTATAAACTCTATCTGGCGTTTTCCATATCTTACTTCGTAAATGACATATCCAGTGACAGATGGTGACTTTAACTCGTGGAACATAAGCTTTTTCTGAGCTTCCTTCTACAATCTACAGGCACTGATGAAATCAGTTGCTGGTGAAGCAAAATGCAACAGAATTGGCCACTTGCCTTTCTCTTAACAAGGTATTACTTTTTTCACTCCAAGTTTTCTCATTAGTTTAGCTTGGTTTTTGGATTGGTCAGTTGATTAAGTTGAGAGGCCTTTTATAAGTAAATGAGAGAAGATAAACTGTTAGAAGAGAATACGGAAATGTTACTGTAAATAATAGATATTTCAAAGACTCGAGATTTGCAGTGATAAGACTGAGGAGAGAACAATTGTTACATATGAAGTGGTTTTATTCATCATAGACTCAAAGCTAGCCGTCGATAAGGCGAAGACGATAAATCAGTCCATCCAAGTGAAACAGATCTCACTTGTTGTTGTCATAGCGTTACCGATGACGTGTACAGTGAACTGTATGTTTTCTTGATAATATTACTTTCTCTATAGCTAGAATTGTTCTTCAGTTCTCTTCCTCTTAGCGCGTTTATGGTATTCAGTCTCTCTACCACTTTCTGTCTCCTGCTTTTTTTTCTTTCCCCGTAAATTACTGCGTTTCCATTGATTCTATCCAGTGCAAACTCAATTCTTCATTTGAAAATCCTTTCCTCTCAAGATGTGTCTAATTTAGGTTTAGTCTATATTTACTATCGTGTCAAAACCTAAATCTAAACTCATTTAGTCTCATCATCTCTTCTATTTGTGTACATGTCTCAGTTCAATATATCAGTCCACTAAAAAGTTTAACTATATATAGCTATATTCTTCGTTTGCATTTTAATTCCCACTTGTCAAAAGTTCTTTTCTCTTTTCGAGTATTCTTTGTCATTGCTAGAGTTGTCGTTTCCTTTCTATATCTTTGATCACTATCATCGGGGCAACCACGTAGCTGTAGATACTGACTGGGGCACTACACATTACATTTTAAAGACAAATAAAATATTTTGCCAAGATTTGAGTTTCTAAGTTAGAGCCAAAATTAGGGTTTCTTGCAATTCTTGCCAAATTGTTAATATTATCCCGGTTAACATTCATTTTATTACACCAAATCGATTAAAGTAACTGAAGTCAGAGGGAGCAAGTTGTGATCAAAATTTGCGCTTCGGGGCACTGCCCAAGGTCCCCTTTTGAAGCTACGTTGCTGCATTGGAGTCCTTAGCTATCCAAATATTCTTATCTGCTCTTTCCTTTTGACAGTCAAGGTGATATTCAGTGTACCTCCTTCATAGCTTGAGAATTCCGTAGCTTTTGTCTTCTTGTCGATTATTACTTAACTTTATAGGTTTGACTAGAATTAATAAGAGTTAAATTGTTGTAAACTATGTCTAAAAGCACATCATGCAACGATAGAATAGTGATGGAATTTGCCATGGAAATCCAAAAAGTGCACCTAATGAACATCGTCCGGCACGATATTGACTGTTTGTATCAGTAACTCTGGATTCCATTTGTTCATAATAGCCTCGTTTCATAATGTTTTCAAGAAATTTTGAAACTCCTTCTTTAATATCATATAAGAGTTTTGAAGCCTTCTATAGATTAGCAATTGCTAAATGACAAGGGAGATCAGGTAGAAAATAACGATGGTACAGAAGAATTTTGTTTCCATCGTATAAAGGGTAAAGATCAATGTATAACAAGTATCGTTTGTATGTAGTGTTATAATGTATTAATAACTTTAACTTGATTGGTACGTTGAAAGTTATCATCAGACACAACTGCACTTACTTTTTTGTCTTTGCTAAAGTCCATGAGACCCTTACACAGCTAGTGTGATTAGTTGAGTCGTATGACTACTTCACGGCATTGAAATTATTGACTCACTGTTAATTCCTTTCTAAAGGAATAAACGGAGTTATCCAAATCGGTTGAATGTGAACTTGTTAGTGACCTTACAATTGTACCAAAATACTTTTGGTCGAGTGGAAATTCCATTGTTTTGCTGTAATTACATATACATTGTCTTTTCAAATATGAAGTGAGTCATATCCAAATGTGGTTGATAAATTACTTAGCCTCATACTTTATGCTCAAGAATGAGAACCGCTCTCAAATATAAGTGAATTATGTGGCAATGGTTGTAAGATATTATTTTATAAAGTCCTTAAACCGTGGCCAGCTTTAAGCTTAAAGTAATAAAGATCATTACCAACATAGCTAATTGACTAAATTTTTTTGCCATTCATATAAGAAATGCTTGTCTGCTTGATAGTAACTACTGGCATAAATCTTTTAACGTTTACGTGAATCATTCTAAAAGTAGTAATATTATATTAATATTCAACATGTAAAAATATCTGATAATACTTTCATATTTTACCTACAAGGAAGTGCGGTATCTGATGGATCATTACAGGAATGCAGAGTGCTTCCCCATCACTATTTTCCCGTTTGCAAGATCAAGTTTGAGGTAATGTTGCCATTTTATTATCATGGTACCTTGACAATAAAAGTAATTGTCCTAAGTGGCAGTATCAGGTTACACAGTTATATGTCAGCAGCGACGTGGCCACGGAGAGGTATTTTGTACAGTCCTTAGAACATTGTACTATTGCTCAGGACTTAAATAGATAACTATGTTACTATGTAAAATTACCTTCCCCACTTTTGGCGGAAGACGATCCTGATTGAAATTCGTAATGGCGAATTTTGATTCTATATCATGTTCCTGTCTCCATGCTATGGTCCTACATAAGACGTTCGCTATCTTTGACTTGGATACTAGAACGTCTCTAGGTATTTTCCTCCTTGTTTAAAGTTCGCACTTGTACTGCGAAGACATTCCTAGCCTTTTTGAGACGATGGTGTCGGCATTCTTCCAAGCTTGTTTTTGATAGTGAATTGCACTGTTCAGTTGCTGGTCAGGGTATGAGAGCTGTTCGAGGATGTTGATTAAATATATACTTCCTTCCTCCTCATGTCGTTACTGGGATGTGCAGCTATCTATGTTTCTTATGATAATGGGATGTCTGGGGGTAGATTTATAATACATTGAAAGAAGCGCTATAGTTAATCCTCCTTGTCAATGGTAAAGGTATCATCAATATGCCAATCCCAAATGGATGGTTTGTGGTCTTTTCTGGTAGACTTATGATAAAGAAAAGTCTTGTAAACTCATTTCGGAAAAATACAACCCCAGTGAACTGAAACACTTCTGATTTTATAGCTGTAACTTAGCCGACAATAATTAGCCTTTTTAATTTTTACATCGGCCTGACTTCTCTTCTTCATTAACCTTGATTCTACTGACTCATAATGCCCTACACCGTTGCTCTCAAGCTACAGCTGTTAGTATTGTTCATATCTGGTTCCAACAAAGTAGATTAGCAGAGTCCTTCAAATGTACCAACGTAAATTCAAAAAAACATAAAATTTGTGGATCAGAACTCTAAACGTGCAACATTAAGTACGGAGAGTGCTATCAACACTCTATTTCAGGCGTAAGGGTGAACAAAGATTGGGATTGCGCAGCTTAGGTTAGGTGAAAGCAATTAACTTGACACCGGTAGGTAAATACAAAATCAAGCGTATTTGGGCAAAAAGCGAATAACAACTTTGAGACTTTATCTCATTTTGTGAAGTTACGTCATCATTCATAATAGCATCATCATCACTCATGGTAGTTATCTGAAAGTGTTCACTTCCTCAAGGACCTGATCACCCATTTTCACGTCTACATTATTCGCTGTAGAAAACTTTGATTTCTAAATAAATAATTGCTTTATTCTTTCCCTGAATAATCACACTAGTATCTTAAATCAGTCTGGCACACATACTGTTTCAAAGCCATCCACAATATCACAGGATCAAGCTGTTCAATCTTAGAATACCTAAGTGAGGTATGTTTTTATTTTACATTATTTTCACGTTGTTTGTTTAGTACATTGCATCCAATAAGAAAAATAGAATGGTTGCCAGTGTACCTGTCACTTGGAGGAAAAATTGAGTACTCCAAAACTTGTACATGGAACTTCTTTCAAAACTTGTACATGGAAGGCAATGTCGTTAGTTCTCCCAACATGGTTATATTTATGGCATTGTTCTTCTTGTCTGTTTGCATGTCTGTTGGGAAAATATATAAACGACATTATTAACTTATTTTGATGAACTGTTTAAGAATGCCGCACAGCATACAAAGAACATATCATTAAGTTTGAGCGATGATTCTTGGTCACTGTTTGTATCCAGGATGTCTTGGTTAGGATTCTTCGTCATTACGAAGCAGGACGTTTTTGGACTTTTTGAACAATATCTACCGCAAAAGGCTTCTAAACCTTGCGGACTTTTCTCTAACGAGTGACCATATGGCTTGGTGTAAGTTTGCACTTTCCAAATTCTTCTAATTATATTGTGTTTTTAAATACTTCAAGCTATAGCAGAAATATCTAAAAATGTCTATAATGATTGTGATAATGATTGCGATAGACACAATGCTTTGTTTATAGATGTGAGGAGGTACTTTGACCAACGCATTCACAACGTAGGTGATTTTACCTTAAGTCATGCAGTATGCTCATATCGTAATTATCAAAGACACAAGATTGTGTCTAGCGTAGTTTTGGTATTCTTTGGCAGTGAAATGAATTTGTGTTGAACTTTTGTAGCACTGGGATGCTGAAACTGCGGCATTTACGTTTGTTTTTATTGTCTTTGGAAAAGAAAGCATTATATAGAGAAGAACTTGAGAAATATATTGTGCCAGTGCTAAATCAAAATCGATTAAACATTAATTAAGATTTTTGATGTTTTGTAATACTTACCTTTGCAGGTGGAGAGATTCTGTCCTGTGCTACCTCATAGACAAAAGAAAATTCGAAGGAAGGTTTTTGACATGGTAAGCTGGTAGTATGACATTAAAAGTTGACAGCTGTGCTCGATTATGTTTCTGTCTATTCTCAATAAAGCATCTGAGTAGATCTTTGTCTGCTAATACAGTAGGTGTACAACATTATGGGAACAATACTAAATTCCTTACTGAGCATGATATGTTTTTCTGATCTATAGGGCGATGGAAATAAGACATCTGTCTTTAGAAGAAAGTCACTTTTTGCATGAGCAAAGTATGCAAATGGATTAAAGTTATACTTCTCATTCTAGTAGAAAGAAAGCTCTGGTGGTAGATACGTGGCTATTTTGATTCGTGTTCTGATCGAGTCAACAAATTCCCAATTTCATGACAACGGTAATGTCTCTCCTTTACAATACACAAAGTCACGTGAAACATACAGCATTGATGTGTCTTCACTTTTCATGGATCGCTTTAACTCTGTTAATGAATAGCGCTCCCAATATACAGATCGAAGTGCAGTTGATTATCATAATATCCTTTATAGTAGAGGTAGAAAAGAACTTGTCATTATATCCAAAAAGTTCACTAATCCAAAAATGATTATTTACATTGGGAAAAATACAAATAAACAAGGATTAAATATAAACATAACAACAACAATAGCTAAAATGTACACGGCAAGTGTTATATGCAGTTTTGCTATGTTTACCGAGGACAATTCAAAGTCGATTATCAGCTTGAGAATTATTTGTCTTCTAAATGTCTATTTTAAGAACTGTTACGTGCATATGTGTATGAATATCTCCTGTATCATGTATCTAGCATATATCACATATATCATATATCTCCTGTATCACATATATAGTAGAATATTGATTGTCTGGAATGGATTCTGGAAGTCCTTGTTTAGCAAACTCCTTGATACAAAGAGCTATATATGTGAACTAGAAAACTATTTGAATTAAAATTGGCTTCCTGTTGCAAAAAAATGAAATCTATTAAGATCCTCAGTTAACATGGATCCTCTCTTTATAACCTCTAAACTAAAGCTGTTAGAAATTTTTAATTATAATGAAGTAGAGATTCGCCTTGAAAATTTGCGACATTGCGCTAAAAACATATTTAAATGCTTTTTTCTTCTGACACTCTTCAGAGTATGAATCGTCAAAAAGGAAAGTATATGTATATGGCAACCTATTTATACGAAAAATTTATCAACACTAGCCAATCATAAACAAGAAAGGAAACAAAGAAAGAGAAAAAGAAGAAACAAAACATCATTGAAAGAGTCCAAGTAAAAAAACGAACTCTTTCTGCCTGCAGAGTACTGGTTTTCTAGTTTCCATGTAGACGGACTCCAGTACACTAAGATTAAAGGACAATCTAAAAAGAAAGACTTCGTTTTTTCACTTGGACTCTTCCAATAATGTTTTGTTTCTTCATTTTCTCTTTCTTTGTTTGCTTTCTTGTTTACGATTGGCTAGTTTTGATACATGTTTCATAATAATAAGTTGCCATATACATATACTTTCCTTTCTGACGATTCATACTCTGAAGAGTGTCAGACGAAAAAAGCTTTTAAATATGTTTTTAGCGCAATGTCGCAAATTTTCACGGCAATTTTCAAGTTTTGTACTACAAAAAGATTGTTAAAGTAAAATTTATTGAAATCCCGTGAATTTTGTTAACCAATAACATACTATGTAATTTTTCTAATGATTCTCATAATTATTAAAAAACAGATCGGATCAAATGATATCAGGCTGAATCCTGAAAGGTTGCTACATGAAATGGCAAGGCCAGAATTACGTTGGCTTCGTGATCGAATACAAAATACTTGGACTTACTGGAAGGTAGCTGGATTAAAATTAAAAAGACAAAGATACGTCAAAGAAAGGAAAAAGAAAAAGGTTTATCTTCAATTTGTTCTTTAATGGTTGTGATTACAGCATAAACTTTCTTGTTTTAACATATACTTCATATATTATACTGAATATATGTTCTGTTAGAATTCGAATGTGTTCTAAACGTGCCAATGTATAACGTTCTGCATGAAAAGAGAATTCAATTCATCTTCATTGGTTTGTATGTAACTATCTACAAGTGACCTTGCGATGCCTGGGTCAATAATGTGCACTTTAATTCTCCCATGTCTTGTTGCTAATCTACGTTGGAAATTGTGTGGAGAGTCCGAAAGCATTGCCTTAGCTATTCTGTCCAAGCTCTCAAAAGCATTGGTTATTTAGTCAAGCACTTTCACATAGATAAAATCAATCAGTCTGCCGTATTTTTACATGACATTTTTTTCACAAACGAAAAAATTGCAGCTGTTCCACAGTCAAACTTTACCTCGTTCGCTTTCTCACCACTTTGTAACTGGAATCTCAGAAACGTCCTAAAAGATTGAATTTCTATAATTATTTGCGTCAAAAATTTCATAAATAGCAAGCAGGATTAGTGGAAAATATTTAACCTAGACAAATGACAAAAATTTCTCAAAATGATAAAAAACAAATAAGAGCGAAAATGAATTGTTATGTTTTTACTGCACTGTTTCACTATTGTGACCTAACTGTAAAATTCGGATTAATGTCATCTGCAAAATGCATACTTATACAAACTATAGTGAATTACTCGTAAGTCTTTAAGAAGTTAACTTTCCAATAACGTATATACATTCATAAACAGAGAAGACTAAGCTCTAATATAAATAGACTTATCGGATTAGTTTAGTTACGAAATGTCAACATACCTTTTCAGCGGTTAGAATACCAAAACTATCCATTGCATATTGCCGACTTGAATGGACTTCAATATGCAAAATGGAAGAAGCTATAAACAAATTTCCATTCCTGTAGACTTTGCAAATGTTCTGTTGCACATATTAAGCATTTGAATGCATTTTGACAAGGTACCTTGCATAATCGACATCATTTTCTTCTTCAATTTAGGTGGTGTTCTTTCTGGGATCAATGGCTCTTCAACCATGGTTTCTGACTTTTGCAGGCCATGGTGGACCATTGGGAGAACTGGTCCAGTGGACGGATGTAATAACAGCTACATATCTTCTTGGACATGAGATAAAAGTAGTTATTGATACCTCTAACATAAACACGTGAGTCGTTTTTCAGCATTATTATTTTTATGTTTTAAATTTTGTTGTAATTTTGTATCTTCTTCCATCCTTTTGTTATTATACGGTCTTTTCGGTCTAAAAAACCTAAAAATCGTTTTGAAAATGCAATTCTGTCATAGAGCAACATTTATTAGAATGCTCCAAAATTTATAAAGACGAAGACTTTTGGATAATTGACATAGCAAGATTGTCCTTCCATGTCTGTGTATTGGATTCTGTCGAGGAGAAAACCAGGACTCTGCAGGCAAAAAGAGTTAGACTCTTCCAAAAATGCTTTGCGTTTTTTCTTCTCTTTCTCCTTTTCCTTTTGTTGTTTATGACTGGTTTCGATCCATGTTTCTTATACAATAGTTGCCATATATCTATGCTTTCTTTTCCGAAAATTCATACTCTGAAGAGTGTCAGACAAGAAAAAGCTTTTCAGTATGATTTTAGCCCAAGGTCGCAAGTTTTCAAAGCAAATAAAGCTATTTAATAACCAACCATAAACTTAAAAATGTAGAGCAACAACATTGTTGTTTATTTTTATTGTCATTGAATTTAAACTTCTCCCGTACACGAGTGGAGTCTAGATCTTGTAAACTAGACAAGGTAAACAAAGCATGAGTCATCAAACATACGCCTTCATTATTTATTGACTGGACAGTAGAGTTGTATGTTAGCATGGTGTCATAACGATAAGACACAATTGTGAGTTTATGAAAACAATACAAAGTTTTGACCAATACCCTTATACTCAAGCAAACGGATGTCGATGTAAAGATGGAGTTTACGTTTTGAAATGAAATCATGACAACTGTCTGGAATCACTCTTGTCTTGAAATTTGATACAGTTTTGTTAAAAAAATGGAAGGGAAAAACAATAGAATAACATAAAAAATGCAAAGCAATTATAATGATACGACAAAAAGAAATTTTATAATGTCAACAGAAAGTTAATTATTGTTTAACTTGTTAATGTCAAATAGAAATACCATCTGAACAGCAAATAAGTAAGATATGAAAAGGGAAGGTTAATCTAAGGCAGGGTGCATTCATTTTCAGTCGTTTTTGTTTTTATGGCAGTATCCAATTGTCCGCCTTTGGATTTGGACTTGATGCCTAGGAGTCATTATAAGCAAGTTAAACTATTAAAAACGAGCTAGCGTAATTCCTTTTTAATGATCAATATCCGTTGCAATCAGTCAAAAGTTCATTATTTTGGCTCTCTATGGCGGTAATAACCCTGCGCAATCACTATCAACGAAGCTTATTTTTCACATCATGTTCTAACATTTCGTATTTTGTACCAGAGTAGCAATTTCAGATATAAGTGATCTAGTATTCAGCCATTATTGCCCACTAACAAGTTCTTTTGAAGATAAATGGAATCTTCATTTTACGAAAGAATCTCATGATAGCAGGTCAGCAAAGTGGCATAACGCAAGGTATTGACAGATATTTGACAACATTTGACAAATAATATGACGACGACACTTTTTAAAAGAGGGATTCGAAAGAGTCAAACTGTAATTAAAACCATTTCCATTGATAAAAATTAGAAAAATAAAGACGTGTAAGCTCCTCCAATAGATACTTTGATATTATCGATAAAAGTCTTACTACAACATGAAGCAACTTACATGCTTCAGTCACTCTCTTCCACCTAAAAATAAAATATATGGTAAAATTGAGCACATCTTTCCACTTTCAATTTATGTCTGTGAGAGGCACTATTAATATTTGTAACACTATTACATGATTTAACTTCTTCAATTTTCACAAAAGCTCTAAAATGCAAAAGCAAATAACACAAAACTCGTTAAAAGTTTGACCTCCATTAGTACCTCATGACAAGTGGTTTTTTTGGTTAAGTGGTAAACAGTTGCTATGTCTAACTTCACCACTATGATTGTTAACTGTTTCATTCGCAGGTTATTTCAGCAAAAGCGTCTCGAGCAATGTATTCCTAAAGACTATGGTCCTCCCAAGGTCGATGTGATTTTTACGGATATCAATGGAAACAGATTAATGATAGACACACTTGGATCACCAAGTGTATCAATTTATCGGTAAAGGCTCTTTCTGTCATTTAAAACTACTTCTTTTTAAGGGATGGAAAATGTTACATTCTGCAAAGCTTTGTCCATAAATTGTAGACCAGTGTGGCATCTTGTCCGCCTTGATACCTTTCAGTTCCATCACCGGATGAGTAAAATGCAGAACGGTTGAAAACTTTGCACATTGCCAAGAAAAACAAGAATATATGTGTATTGGGATTTCAATTGTATATATGTGGTATTGTTACAATGTCATTGACATTGCTGAATTTGCTCATAAAAACGTTGCAGCAGAGCACAAAGATTCATGTCGAGAATCAACCGAGAAGATGGTAAAAACAACGACTCAGGGATTTAAGAACAAAAGTGAATAATCAAAGTATGAAGAACAGAAATGAAGGTGGACAGGCCAAGTACAAATCTTACACCGAAAGAGAAGCTTGAAGTTATGAGTAAGAAGGACTTCGGCCGCATGACTAAAGTCTTCTAAGGAGAAAAATCGCGAATGTATCGATATCTTCTTCAAAAGAGTGGTTAAGTTACAAATTTATTTTACAAAGTGTTTGATTAGTATACAAATGGGACTGGCGGGCGCAAGAAACCACGACCTTTCATTTTCCGATCAAAATACTCTGATCCCTGAACTGATAAGAGGTTGCTTTCTTGGACGTAAATTGAATGTTCTCAAGATTGATAATTACGTCCCTACACAAAGAGCAATCTATAGACAAAACAAACGACGAAACGGACACTTAGAGAAAAGACAAAGGATGTTTAACAAGGTAGAAAATGCGTTGATGAGATAATCTAACCGTATGGAGAAGCCCAAAAGTTATAGTATAGCACAACCCGGAAATGTGAAGTCAACCTTTGAGACTGTTAACTCTACTGATACTTACATACTTACATGACACTGGCGTTTTATAAAAAAATGAGAAAATTTATCATTTATTGAATGCTATCCTATTAGTAATATGACTTAGTTTGAGTTTCATACTTGATAATATGAAAGTTCCAATTCTCTGAAGTGTTTCATTACACTTACTTTTTGAGTGTAGGTTTGCTTTACAAGACAAGATTAGAGATATTGCATTTTACATATTGCATTCTTCATCTGGGCAGTTGAAATCAGTACCGTCGAGAGAGCGCTAGCCAGGATTAATTTCCAGAGCTCGGGCCTCGACAAATTACCACAAAAAGTTTGCTAATACCAGAGAATTTTAATTAAGACACTTATTCGATAATCATTCATGAAATCATTTAAGGATTTTTTGTTCAAAAACTTTATTCCATTTTTGGCGTTTCATTCTACATTTTTATAAGAGTTGCATCTTATTTTAAAGTCTTATTTTAGCTTTATGCAATGTAATTTCATTACTTGCAAAAATATGAGCTTGGATTGAGCTCTTAAAATTTAGAAACTTACTAGGGCCCCTGTTGTTTATTGCTCTTGGGCCCAAGCTGCCCCTCGACTGGTCTGGTTGAAATCTATACGATATCAATAGGTAAAAAAACTAACAACAGCTTGTTTCTGTACAAATCTTGTCTGTTCAGATAAATTGAAAAGAAAGAAAAATTAAATTGTACATACCATGAATGTCAAAAACCAATACCAGATTTATTGCAATTACGATACTTTGGTTAATCAACTCAACTGCACATAACACTTGCCATAATTTTGAAAATGCATTCTTTGAGGTATAGCATACGTTTGTGTTACCATAACTGATTTATATTTATACGTTGCTGTCCAGAACTGATTTAAACAAATCTATCTCTATCAGTCTTGACTCGTACCACTTTTGTCAAACAATAGAAGCAATTCTAGGTTTATTAGAATCTATTTTACTGCAACTACGACAAGTAGTAAATAAACATAATTTTCGTTTTTTAGTTGTACAATGAGACTGCTGGATTCCTTTGGTACTCAAGCTGAATTTAATAATCTAGAATACGTTGGAAAAATCCCCGGTGGACGCTCGAAATGGGGAAATGAAATGTTTGTGTTACAGCAGTTTATGACGTTATTTCGTAAGTATTTCGTTTTTAAAAATTGAGGCATTGTGCAAAAAAAATACTTGAAAGCTTTTTTCATCTGACACTCTTCAGCGTATGAATCATCAGACAGGAAAGTATAGATTCAAGGCCACCTTTTTATAAGAAACATGGATCGAAACTAGTCACTTATAAACAATAAAGAAAAAGTAAAGAGAAAATATAAAAACCACTAAGCATTATTGAAAGAGTCCAAGTGAGGACCAAAGTCTTTCTGGCTGCAGAGGCCTGGTTTTCTTCTCGACAGAATCCAATACACAGGCATGGAAGGACAGTCTTGCTATACCAATTATCCAAAAGTCTTCGTCTTTATAAATTTTGGCGCATTCTACTAAATGTTGCTCTATGACAGGATTGCATTTTCAAAATGATTTTTAGGTTTTTTAGACCGAAAAGACCGTATAATAACAAAAGGATGGAAGAAGATACAAAATTACAACAAAATTTAAAACATAAAAATAATAATGCTGAAAAACGACTCACGTGTTTATGTTAGAGGTATCAATAACTACTTTTATCTCATGTCCAAGAAGATATGTAGCTGTTATTACATCCGTTTATTGAACCAGTTCTCCCAATGGTCCACCATGGCCAGCAAAAGACAGAAACCATGGTCGAAGAGCCATTGATTCCAGAAAGAACACCACTTAAATTGAAGAAGAAATTAAGTAAAGCCATATATCTATACTTTCTTTCCTGAAGATTCATACTCCGTAGAGTGTTAGACAAAAAAGGTTGTAAAAATTTTTTAGCGAAACGTTGCAAATTTTTCGGTTTTCAAGTTTTGTACCACAAAGGGATTATTACACCTTTCTTTATGAGAATACTGAAGACATATGAGGTCAAAATGACAGTTCAATTTGAGTTATTTGTGCGCTACATTTTACATACATCTAATTATGTTTAAACATACATCCTCGACACTTAAAATCCAACCTTGTTTTAGAAGAAAACCTAAAGGAGAAGACTACCTGTACTTTTACTGTGGTTTTCGAATTTGTTTTTCTCTTTCTTTCCTTTCTTTACTTTCTTTTTCTTTATTTCCAATAGCTCACTCTCCAGATAACTCATTTTTGGGTTTTGCAGTTGGCAAACAGGACGATAGACCAGTTAAGAAAAGGGACATGGCTCTTATTTATGGAAAGATAGATAGATATCTAACGGTAAGGAAAATGCTGGTATACAAAATCGTTACCATAGCAAATTTTGGCAGGAAGGGCCCGCATTTCAATATTTTGTTCATTATTTTCAAATTTTTGTTTAATTGTCTAATTTCATAAGCTGCTGCACTGGTAAACGCTAAGCAACGTTGCCCAGACGTAGGCTTTTTTAAGTCAAAAAATTTATAACAAAATAGATTCTTTTGATCTCTGAATGATATCTAACGTAATGTTGATATTTAAAGGACAGTTATAAGAATCTTCAATGATAACATCATTTCTTTCTGGGAATAATAGCATTACAATACATATACATATAAAGAACTTAAAAACAGTTTTTATAGAAACACATTAACTACGCTCGGGTCAATTTATTCAGCAGAATTTCAAAAGACAGACTTGATCGAATATATTACCAGTCCCTTAGAGATTGTCAAAATAGCCCAAATTCAATACTACGAATTATGGAGTGTAGAGAATTTATCTGCTACACAAAGGTAGCTTAAAAGATTCACTTGAAAGGCACTTTGCTGCCTAATGTGAGATGAATTAACGTACGCTAGTAATAAAAGTAACTTTAGGTTATGTTTCTATAGCAATTCAAAGTGTCGTTGAACATTTTATTTCCACGTGTCTTCCATAATCTTCCATGTCTGCTATCGTTCCATACCTGAAGGAAACATTGTTTCTAACTTACCGACATCCTTATTTAATCATTCTTCCTTTTTATTCCTTATTCTGTCAACTTTTATTCCTTACAGGGTTTACACGAATACCTGAATGTAGTACATGAACATTTTGAAATCCACGCCACTATGGCTAGCTTGGTGAGTAGCAGGATATAAGCATGTTTTACAACGAATCTACTGGCAAATACGTATCACTGTTGAATATCTATAAAAGAACAATTTCGTTGCCTGTTCAAAGACGCATTAGTACATCATTCAGTTTTTCCTAAGAAGCAGTTGTGATAATCAAACCCCAAATTGTATGGTCCAAAACTCATAGGAACTGCGCACGGCGTATTTTGTTTCGAAAGAAAAACCTATTTACAATTTATAAAATACACAATTCTTGTTTGCTTGTTTACTTATGCTTTGTGTCACGTTTTACGGGAGATTTAAGTAGACCAAGATTCCAACCTGTCATATCTCGTGACCCAATATTTTGGTGAAAAAGACAACGCAATCCAATCGGTTGACAAGAACATGAAATGGTGTTTCTCCATCATGATCAACCACCTCAATATTCCCTAATATTTTCGTACATTTATTCTCTTGATTTATCTTAAAATTGAGTCTCTGAAGAAACTTTGGCTAGTATCCTTGCTATTTGCCAAATATTTTGTTAATATTTCGGAAATTTGTTTTAAGGGATTCTAACTAAATGTCTCTTGCAGTTTGGGTAGCGATTATACCTTGGAATTTCTAAAACGAAACCATCATAGATTGTTTGCTACAAAGATTTGTATTGAAGAGGTAAAAGGAGATATAGATAACTTATATAAATACTTATCATCAAGAAACATCACTTCTTATCTACTTCAGCGTAACGTGAAGTTGAACGTCTCTATAAAGGGAACATACTATAAGGAGGACACAGGATAATATAGATCTGAATCCTTGCAGTGTTTCACTGTAAAGCGGACTGTTATGAAGTGGATGCCTTATAACAGAGGTCCCCAACCACCGGGCCGCTGACCGGCACCGGTTCGTGGAGAAATTCCTACTGGGCCATGAGATGAGAGCATATTTTTTTTCACTTATTTTGGGTCTCGTTCCGTTTCGGTTTTAAATCTGGCTGTTGTAAGAACCTAAACTAGTTCAAATATAACGACTTAGAGAACCCGATGTTTAAGTTTTAATTTGTAAATCTGCCACTTATTCATGCACCGGTCCTCAGAAAGTTCTTAAACTTTGAAACCGGTCCTTGACATACAAAAGGTTGTGGACCACTGCCTTATAAGACGGACACTGAAAGAAATTATCCCCAAATTTACCTTTGATAAATATGAAATTATGTTTACAATCGTTTTAATACACTTTTAGTTCGTTCTAAACTTTATACAATTTCTTTTTGAGAAGAAATCTGTATTTGAGTAGCCAAGAGCAAACAAAATTTTTTCGATTTTGTTAACATGTGAAAGAAACTTTTTAGATACGTTTGAGATCTGTCTCTTAACTTCTTGCCACCGAAAAATTTAATTCAGTGCTTTAAAAACTTTGGCTATGATAAACTTCTTAACTGATCCAGATCTTAGTTCAATTTTGTTGACACACTCTTCATCGATTAGATCGTGTCTATGATGGCTGGCTGGTGCACCATGGTTAAAACTCCACGTAATGTCTCGCAGATGTGACAAGTTGCTTGATCGTTTGTCCCGACTTGATATCGTCCATCCATGCCAACCGCTATCGACCTCTCGCTCTCTCTTTTGTAACCTCCCCGGTTAGTACCCATGGCAGAACCTGCCTTTCAGAAGCCCACAACATGAGCAAGGGAGTTTTCGCTTCAGCGATTTAAGGAACAATGACGCTTGCCTGGCAGTCTCAGCAAAAACAGACTTATTGATTCTTCTCTTTGTCCAAGAGATGTGTAGCAGTCGTTAATAGTATTGCATCTCGAATGCCTTTGATCACTTGGTGGACACGGTGGTCAGTGTCCATGTATCTAAACCATATCAAGAACAGACCAGATGTAACACTCGATAAAAAGGGGTCTGGTTCGGATATTCAGGAGTGTCTTCATCAAAACTCTCTATAGAGATGACCAAAACTACACTGCTGCGGTGTAATTCGTGATTACTTTACTTAAAATATGATAAACATTGACGAATGAGCTCTTGACACAAAAAAACCGTACAAAATTGATAATTGAAACCTTTTGCAAACTATTGCCACGCAGTCGATAAATAGAATCAAAAAGTAAAGATTAATTAATAATTATAGACTCTACAGTTATGATAGAAGGCATAATCACAAATTGGTAAATCAAATTCTACTGTTGTATCTAAGCATTTATGATGATATTTACAATCTTTTTAGTTCTTCTTGCCAGGAAACAGAAATCCCTACACATTTATCCAGCAATGAGATATCAGAGAACCAAGCTTTTCGATATGGAGAGGTAACAGTATTAACAATTAAAATGTAAAGAACGGTTAGTTCATATTTCAGAATTAATCCATCTATCAATTACTAGTAAGTTCTACTAATAAGTAGTAAGTTTGCGATATTATTGCTTTGTCGATCGACTGCTTGGATTCTGGTTAAAATGGAGGCGTTGATAGCTAGTAGATGAACAGATGGAGAATTGCATGAATGGATCGAACAAAAAAGAAATAAATGAAGAAAGAAAGAAAGAAAGAAAGAAAGAAGGAAAAGAGATAAAAAAGACATAAAGGAAGGGTGGATAAATAGAAAAAGTGTTTTATTGATAAATGAATGCTTGTATGTCTGGATGTAGATTGACAAATAAATAGATGATTAGACGGCTAGATAAAGAATGATAGACAATTAAATGAATGGATAGATGGATGTACGCATGGACGTAAAAAACGACTTTAGACAAGAATATGACATCCAACGTCACCTTCTCATTATACACAGAAATATATTGAGACAGTTGTTAAGAAGACACTCTTAATGCTTTTATGTCATGTTGACCATTTCTTATGATTCTTATGTTAATTACTCTTTATTTGTTTTTGTAGAGGAAATTTATCCCTGATTATGTCATAAATCATGGCCCAGTGGATGGCAAAACTATCAACCGTCTTCTCCAAGACAGTAAGGTATTTGCTTTTCGTGTTAAAATTAATGGACTGTAGACAGAAAGGAATGTAAGAAGACAGAGGGAAACAAACTGGACACACAAACATTGCTAGCTAGATAGCTAGCTCGATCGCTCGATCGCTCAATAGTTTGGTAGATAGATCAATAGATACGTTAACAAAGACAGAAATTGAAAAAAGGAATAGTTTGGAATAGCTCTTTTGGGCCTAAACAAAACGTAAAATCAAAACAACAGCATGTTTATTTTCTTCCTTAGGTATTTTTGGGTCTTGGTTTTCCTTATGAGGGGCCTGGTCCACTGGAAGCAGCAGTACATGGTGCAATTTTTATCAATCCAAAGGTAAGTAGAGCACTTTCAGGTATCTTAACATCTTAACACGGAGCTAAAGCATTTTCGTTCTACACAAATATATATTTTACACCTTATGCAATGCTACTCGAATGGACATCAATACGGACTATTGAACATCTGATCAAACCTTGAGCTACTTTAGAGGAGGACACATATATTTTAGACTATTGTTACAATGAAAATAAGAGTGTTAAATTACATGGACTTGATTAGAGACTTATAAAGACTAAGCATAATTACGACAGGTCTAAGAGATATCATAAAAATCCATTCGAATACCTATTGTAATCGAATTGCGTTCCAGGGTTTTAGACCAAAACGCGCGAACTCGAAGTATAATTTCTGGTTGCAGTTTGCAGTGTTGCACATAGGGGTGTATGTTACATTATTGGTAGTAAGACGTAAAAAACAACTCAGAACGTCCACCGCAGTTATTGTGGTGTCATTAGACATTGTGGTACACGTAACGACTTACATCTATAACTAGCATAAGTAGCTAATAGCCTTTAGTAATAAAGTTGTCTTTCAAAAGAAAACAAAACGCACCATGCTTAATAATAAACATCAAGAAAGCAACGTTAAGTGAATAAAGGGCTATGAAATAGCTAAAATAATCAAAGAACAAATTTCTTGTCTACAAAGACTTGGTTTATGCTTGCTTACATAAACCGCTTTCAAAACAGCAAGAATGGATGTGTACTGTCATTTTTTACCGTATTCCGACAAATCCATGTAATTAGTTTGATATAAAAAGCTTTGAAGATGGGTTTATTCCTTACAACTGTTTATAAGCTTTATGCCATAAGGAAACTTTATACCAATAGCCCCAAATTACAAACGACCGCAAAAAGTAATCACCGCATCACTTGTTCAGACTAGTGACACGACGTTGACTTCTTGCTAGCAAGTTTCGTAATGTACAGAATAATTTCAGCATTAAATTAAGATACTAGGTATTAGCTGGGAAAAGAAAAACAAAACATTGGAATCACAGGCTTTGACGTTCAACAAACAGAGTAAAATTAGTAAGTTGGTAATTCATTATCCATGATATCTTAATAATACTACATGTACTGCTCCCCCCATGTCTGCTTTACTTTTGTTTTGTATTAACTTCAGGATTTCTAAGTTTTATGGCTTTTAACTAGTAATCTTTTTACTCATTTTAGTATAAAAATCCAATTAGTAAACTAAATGACGAAATGTTGAAAGAAAAGCCAACATTACGAAAGGTACAACATTTTTTCAAATTTAAGTTTTGCCTATCATATAACGTTTTCCCTAAAGATTAGTGATTCCACATGTGCGAGTAATTTGTAAGACAATAATGAACAGTTATCTTAATAAAATGCTAAGGTAAGCATTGTTTGATTACCCCTACACTACTAATTTGTTTCCTTGCTTAGAATGTATAACCTACTATGATTGAGGAGACCATTGCTGGATGTAACATTTCTTACTTGACCATTCATTGGTTTATGTTTATGATTGGAACAATAATTAGTAAACTGTCATCACGATAAAAACATAAAATGTAGTAGCTGCATAAAATAATTTGTTTCAACCTATTTGAAATAATGTGAATCCTTAATTAAAATCAGATTAGGTATTTTATATTGATAAAATTTTTACTTTTAGCTGTCATCTCAATGTCCTTATTTGGAAGATTTTGTTGGAGAACCATATGTCTATACAATTGACATTTACAACGTAACCGAATTAAGGCGTGTCCTGAGCCAAATTGCTAAGAGAAAGGTACGTCTCTTTCCATATATTTGTACAATAAAGAAATTACAGCAAATAAGCTCATTAAAGGTTAGGTGGTCAATTGTAATGTAATGTCCTGTGATTTACTCTTGTTTCAACTTTGTTCTCATCCATTGCGTAAATGTATGTAATATATTGCATACTGTGCAGTATATTATGTTGTGAATTCCTGAAGGCCACGATGGTCTCAATACACCTTCTAAAAGTGTCCTTGGCTGAAAGTGTCAAGCAGGAAAATGTAATGACACTACTATTAACAATAAAAGTAGAGGGGAAAATGTATTATGATACTAACAGTAACAATAGCATCAACAATATAAGTAATAATGATAATGATAATGATGATGGTAATGATAGTAACTTAAATTTTCAATTTATTATCTTCTGTTATCTCGAATACAGGCGGATACTCTCACAAGTGACATATTTGAAGTATATATGACATGAGTCAGACTTATGTCACAAACATTACCACGCCCAAAGTTCAGGATTAGTCCATTCCTTATCACGTCTACAAAATATAAAGTACGAGGCCATAATAATGCTTCCAATTTTTTTACCAAAAAATCAGCATTTTCAACTTGTAACCATCCCAACATGAACATAGGCGATTTAAATTCACTACACATTCCTCCAATGTCACTCATACTAAGACTGACCAACTTAACATTTGTTATCCTCTTTTCAAGTCCCAGCAAAGCGTTAAATATTTCCTTGATTTGCAATGAAAATGTTTTTTCAAAGCCGACCGTTAATTCCGTAATTTCCAGACAATTTTTAAAGTTGATTTTGGTGATAATGTCCAGTCTTAACTCATAACCAGAGATCAATATTAGAGATTAAAAAGCATTAATGGCGCGGAAGATAGAAATACCTTGATTTGAAGAGTGAAGAAAATAAACAATTAATTTAAGAACTGAATGATGATACAGGTTGTGTCGACCCTTATGTATCTGCATAGAAAATCCAGAAACAGAATGTTGTCAAGTTTGAGGATTTAAACAAGAATAACAAAGGCTACTGTAAAAGTTTCTCTAAAGCTGTAAGGTCTTTAAAGCGGGTAAAGTAACAAAACGTGAAGTTGTAGATGTTTCTTTGTAGTGAATCTGGTGCCTGGTGTCAAATTATTAATAATATACTAATATGGAATATTAATATACTAACACTACATTCCGTTGTTAAAGCGGTAATGATGAAATCTTGTAAAGTCAGCGTTTTTTTACGTGATTGTTTTATTCTGGATATCTTTGATAAGTGATTTGCTGCTCGTATAAGAATCACAGGTGAAACTTTTCTGTTTAGTATCATTAGCTACAAATTTTATGTCACAATAAACAGCACCTTGTAACTTTTCCTGCAAATAAACTTGACATTGTATGAATTAAACAAGACGACAAAAACTTTTGATTGATCAAATCTCCTTAAGTCTTGGTATTTCTTAGCCTACCAAACACAACAACAATAGTAATAAATAATAGTAGTATAAATATAATAATAAACTACTCCCCCACCCATCTTTTTAAAAACTTAAGTACAACTTAAGATCAAAAACATAAAATTCATAGAATAATTAATTAGGTATGCACTTATTAAGACTGTATATGAAATTTGGATGTCAAGGAAATGAAACAGTCATTATAAATAGTAATCACAAACAGCAATAATAATTTGTGGCTATCATAAGTAGTAACAAGACTATGATTACGATTAGACGTTTGATTGAAAAGTAAGTATTGTTTCCATAGAAGCAATTTTTTCAACAGAAATGTGAAACATTTTTGCTCCTGAAGTAACAGTTCTTTTAATTGCATATATTTGATTATTACATTTATTATTGAAATTTTTGCTTCGCAAAATAAATGATCTTTAAATCAGATGTAACTGCAAGTCTATGATTGATTTCTAAGCTAGTCACTTTTAGATGATAAAAACTACAAAGTAGTATGCAATTTCATCCAACTTTAAACACGATGGACTCATTCAAAGTCACAGTTTCTGCGACTCTGGTATTCCAAACAAGTATTTCTTTCCATCGTATCTTTCTTTCCTAGACCTTTGAGCCATATTTGCCTAAAGAATTTACACATTTTGGGATGGCAGAAAGAGTCCATGCTTTCATAGAATATCAGGTATGTATGAAAAGTAATTCGTGTTAGAATAATTCTTTGCCCTAAAAAGACTAATCAGTACATTTGAACTAAAGTATGAAAAGGGGTAATTGCCATAAAAATCCGTGTTCTTTAAGAAACTTTTCAGCAACCTTCACATCTTTTAGATGTAAAGTACGGTAATATTGCAATTCTTGCAAGAAATCTACGGTAAATAAAAAAAGCAAAAGAAGAAGCTGTTGACATCTCCAAGGAACAACTGGAGGAATCATTCAGCTTGTAAAGTTGTGTGTAGCATTTCTTTATTGTCAAACAAAAAAAAGAGCCGATGAGACATTACTTTGCTAAATTTTCTAGGGCAATTGATGGTTACAGATGTCACAATGCAAGAAAAGCTAGTTTTATGGATTAATTTAATGGAAACTGATATCAAAAAAAGTAAAATAAAACTTAAATTAATGATATAGACCTCGTGTCATATCTTCATATCCTTAAAGATATTAGACGTTGTAAATATGTACAAATACCAAAACAGCTTGTCACATAATCAATTCAAAGGACCATATGACAACATTCAAGTTTTAGAATGGTCGTAAGTGATTAATTTTTAAGAGCTGAAAAAATACAACAATTTACACAGGTCACATTATGGCATCACCGCTGAGGTTTTTATTTTTTTTGAGTTAGTTAAAATCAAGAAAATTATCATAGACTCTTTAATTAAGAATAGTCTTCAAACTCTATGGATAAAGCTATTTTATTTTTACTTTAATGTTTAAACTGAAACTTTCTGTCCTTACATTTTAGGATTTTTGTTCATCTACAACATCAGAATGGCCCCCTCTAACTAGTCGACAGATCTATGTCAGTAACAAGGGGGAATCCTGCACAGACAAATGTAAACATATTGGTATGTAAAGTACAAATTTGATATCAAGCAGTAGTGTGTGTTTACAAGGATAGTTTAAAAGATGGTTAACTTCAGGTCTGTCCTGTTGTTGCTAGGTGCATGTTTTTGCAAGTAAATAATATCAGTAAAACAGCATTACTGAAAGCAATGTTATCACTTTAGAAATAACCAGAATAAGAAAAATACAGCGGTGAGGGAAGTAGCTTGAAAAGCAAGTTAGGTAATATTTTATTTCTTTGCAGTAAAGTAGAAATCGAAAATGGTAGAGATATCAATTTTTAAAAACTTCTCTTTTACATTTGGTCAAGCTTTCTTTGAAATGAATTATTCTTACTATTTGACCTTTTGCTTATTCGATGTTTTCTTGTATTATTTTTTCTATTTTATTCTCTCCACCAGGATTAATATGCGAGCCAACTTATTTTGAAAGCATCAATCTCATAACCACTTTTCAAAGGTAATAATTTTGTTTTTAATCGTCCCACTTGGTTTCAGATCCACGCCCAGTATTGACAGCCGTATAAATTCACAACAAACAAGATTTTCATTGCTTAATAGCTGTAATTTACATTCAAATTGGCGTTTGTTTACTGTAAATACACAGGAAAGAACATACAATTTTCGACTTGAGCCAGATGTGAGTTATTTTATTAAATCCGTTTATTTGTCTGCTTGCTTGCAACATAACACAAAAACTTTTAAACATATCGTCCTCAGATCTTAATTTGGATCAAATAATAAGAATAAACATTACAAGAAACAAGAGATGCTTTTATACCAAAAGCCTACCTCACGCCTCCCAAAAAAATGTTAAAACTCATTCGGACCAATTTGGATATTGCTAGTAATCTCTACTAGTAATATAATAAAGTTATTGTGAAATAACTAAAAATAGTGAAATTAGTAACACGTAAAATAATTTAGTAGTCAAGTAATTGTAGTAGTCTTAAAATTATTTCAATATTAGCAATTGTTTTTATTGCTGCCGTCATCGTGTTATTCAGTTCCAGTTTATGCTATCTATAGTTCTTAATGCTGGTATAGCGTATCATTGGTAAATCTTATACCTTTTGTAACATTGATTCTAACAGTTCGTTGTAAATATCAAATTGAAAAATACCCCTGTTCAAAACTAACGTAAAGTAAAAACAAAACTAACGTAAAGTAAAAACAAAACTAACGTAAAGTAAAAACAAGAAAAATTAATTTAAAATACGGAAGTTAAAATTCTAGGTTAACTTCTGGTGATCTTCACTTTAACAAAGCAAAATTTACGTGAATTTGACTTTGACTCCTATGATCTTGACACTTAAACTTAACCTAGATATTTTAAGATGTATTAGCATAACTGAAAATTAAGTTTCTAACTCAAAGTATTTAAAAATCTCAAACAGACAAACATACACACAGACAGACAGACAGACAGAAATAGACAAACATATGAACAGAGAC
>JANTCA010033312.1:26994-75753 GCA_024741275.1 Chironex yamaguchii | reverse complement strand
AGACAGACAGTAATAGACAGACATATGAACAGAGACAGACAGACAGTAATAGACAGACATATGAACAGAGACAGACAGACAGTAATAGACAGACATATGAACAGAGACAGACAAATACAAGAGAAACATGACTGAAAATATTCCTTTCCCGCTTAAGCAAGAGGTAAACGTAGCGGCCATAATACAAATTTTTGTATGTATTATTACCTCTGCCAAGGAAGTTAACCTGGCTTACTACTAAAATAAATAATTAGTAACAACACAACTGTCATTCATGGTTATCGATACTGAAGGCACCATTTCGTGGATCCATTAGAGTAGATCGAATAAAAATAGAACTATTTTATTCTTGTGAATCACAATGCGGAAAGAACTGAGCTATTTTGGGGAGCTATGCGCTGTCGGAGTACTATGCAAGTTGTAAAATGAGTTTGTACGATCTTACTTGAGAAAACGAGTGTTGAAATAGTGCCTTAATTACAATAAAACAATGCAAAAAGATGTCAAGCAGACCACAGAATTCTCCACCTTTAAACCTGCGTCATTTCTTACAGAATGTGGAACGTTCAGCTCCTTGCGCTACTTCATATACTTTTGGTTGCAAGTTTTCCATGTTTTTAAGATTTTGTCATGGTGATTTACAGGACAAATTTTATTAAATGCCGTGCCAAGTTTTTAGGTGGCACAGAAGTGAAAATTTTAAACTTGCTTTTAACAAACGTATGATAAAGGTTTGGACTTGCAGACACGAGGTAGCTTTTCTGTAGAGTGTAGTACTGTTTGGTAAACTCAAGTTTAAACGCCCTTAGTTCATGCTGGGAAGCATCTTCATGCCCTGAAATATGTTAGAAAAAGAACGCGTTTGCTATGTATCTTTTCACAGTGATTTACAAATTACATTGCAGAAAATTATATTGTCGGTAACTGCACATATTCTGTTTTACTTATACATCAATGTATTACATTGGCAAATTTCAATCTTAGGATGGTTCAATTTCATCTTTCGTTCGTGTGAGTCATTGAAATAAAATACAAGTGTGTAGTATGGTCCATATACGAGTCTGTTAACGTTAAATACAAAACATTGAAAATTATGTTTTTCAAATACAAGTTATCTACTTATGAACTCAAGGTCGTATGGTCCGTATTGTAGCTGTATTTGGCAAAATCGTCAATTTTTGTTGTATCAAAGCAAAGTTAATTTTGTCTTTAGTGTACTTTATGTAACCATAGTTGCCAATGCAAACACCATCAAGAAATCTATTGTTTCTTTTTGTTGTGTTGTATCGAATCTTATTTTTTAAATTCGTATTGGGAAAAATGTTCTATTCTACATTTTCTAGTGTTGGTATCTACTGCAATGGAACACGATCTAGTGGACTAACTCATGCACCTTCTTTTGATCCAGAAGCCAAAGACTGTTTCCTGCAGGAAGATAGTTTAAGCTTTAGCTGTAGTGGCAACTTGGACAATTTACAGAGAATTTGTCCTTGTAGAGATTACATGCAGGACCAACGTTCAATTTGTAGAGAATGCTTATTATAAGATTTTTGCCTTGCAAAATCGTAAATTAGCCTTAAGCATGTCATCGGAATAAATAAATGAGTATATAAATGTAGCTTTAATTAAAAAATGGGTATTAACGTTGAATTTAGAGTAGGAATTTTTGAAAATGTCAAGCATTTCTGTCCAATTAAAGTGATTGGATTGCATATGTATACAAACAACAACGCACTTTAGTCGATACAAACAACAACGCACTTCAGTCGGAGGAGATTAAAAATTTTTGTCAATAAACAGATGTAAACCACAGTCATAGGACACAGAAATACGTTGAAGAAATCAAGAGTACAAGTTGAAATACTTTAGACTATAGTGAGAGTTACAATAGCAATATCATTTGACAAATAAACGTCTTAACATTTTTTCTGTTGACATAACATTTACGATCTTTTGTTTCACATCTGTTTCTGAAATGATCTAGGTCTACAGCGTGCGAGGTTTCCCTGTGAGATTTTAAGACGTAGTTCTGACAGTAAAATAAAGAAATACACACTATATATTATGTAGTTTCCACGATCGAATTTTAGAAAAATGTGTTAAATGAGGAGTCATGAAAACTACGTATGCAAACAAAGGGGAAAAGGGCCTTAATTGTAATATATCCGCATTATGTCAGTGACCCTTTGTACAGATTCATTACTAGAAACTGTATGGTTGAGGCAGTAACGTTTCTTTTTGTATACCAATGTTCCTATTAGGTGTTTGTCGGTGACAAGTACATACGTTCGTTTCAAGAAGGGGCCTTCTAAATGAAAAATATAATTGCAGTTTCAGCAACAAAATGGTCTGGTTTTCGTGCACAAGTCAAACCACACGAACTGTTGTTCTCCTCTCAGAATTTCAAGTTATTTTGTACTTTCTCGTGCTCGTTATCCTTTTTTTGCAGAAACAGAAAGAAAACAGCAGGTTTTGGCCTTCAAGATATTAATCCGTTTGCAGCACTTGAGTTCATAAACTAATGGCCTCCGACAAAAAAGGTCCAACAAAATTTTTATGTTTTGTGCTTTACCATATTATGTGAAGAGGCTTTGTTAGGCTATCTCTAAAGCCCTTACTAACCAGTTTGCTAACACATCACTGGATTCATTCATTTTCCGTTTGTCTTTTACTAAGGTCATTTTGTTATCTGTAACCCATCTGTTAACAACACAGACCAGGTCAAATCTTGTAAAAGATAAGTTAATACAAACGATGATTATTTCTTACTTCCCACGCTGCCATCTTACTTAAACCCGCTGTCATCACTACAAGAGAAAAGTAAATAATGTTAGTACGACGATTTGCAAAATGGAGGTCAAGGAATACGTTTGGCATTGCATAATAGCAAGTGATGAACAGTTTCTTTGCTATCGATATTATTCATTCAACTATTCATTAGCATATTGTAATATCTCTTAACGGTTCTCACCTCCAAAAAGCCCCCTTTTTCGATAGGTTTCATTAAGTAGATATTCTAGAATAGAATGATGGAGACCATTATGTTATGATGATGAAACTACTGTAGCAAGAGTTAAAGCCAGCTTGCAGAATTGACGTCAGAAAACCCAGCAATATCAGTGCTTAAATGCCCAACCTACCATAGAAAGTCGGGCAGTAGTCTTTTGTAGCGGGCATTAGGCGAGTAATCTACAATAGAGTGACAGATAATATAATGTTTAATATAGTAATGTTTAAGTATAATGAGTAAACATTCATATAATATATTATTGACGAGGAAAGTAAATGTAGCAAGGTGTAGGATTGGGTTAGGCAATGGACGCCAGAAAACTTGAAATAACCTTTCAACGTAAAATAGCAGTTTAAGCAAAGGTAGAAATAAGTGACCAGAACTATGTAATGCTCAACTCTCAAAATTAATTACCCTGGAACTGAAATGCTTTGTCTTTGTACAATACACTCAACAATGTACTCTAGAATGATAAATACGATAGCATGGGTGATTGCACAAATTATATATAGGTTCCTTACTATATACCATTTTAATCAAAAACTGTAATCGATAACGGACACCACTCATGGAATGAAAGGCAATGTGACAAAAGTGCTTTGAAAGAAACCAGGAAACGTTCTACAAATGTTTACAAAGTATTGGTATTTACAGGGGACTTGCCCAAGTGATCAATTAGAGAAATATCTTACCCCTGTCATATGATTTGAATCACTGTATCTGGTAAATGCCCACATAACAATACACAACAGTAACTGAACGAAATCTAAAAAGAATGTTAAAAGAAAAGGTAGTTAATTGCAATGCACGTGACGTAATAATGAGGATCCTTGACTTCAGATAAACATTTTTAATGATAGTGATATAATAGCAAATGCAACAAAGAAACATTCTGGTTAAAGAAGATAAGCAATATAACAAACAAACAAAGAATACCATGCTATGTTCTATTACTTATCATTTACATAATATCACTGCTATGTAGACCAAAAAGTGCACTTATCCTCTACTGACGAGTCAACATCAACTTGTTTGGTTAGCAACTAAACACATATTTACATCGCAAGCAAGCAGTATTACCTGCTTCCTCTGATGCCCAACTTTTTTTTCTGATCCCCACCTAAAATGATTTGACAGAGACCCTCTTATATACATATCTGTAATAAAATCAACATGCATACCAGCACAGCAGTGACAAAACTGTTGTCATCAAGCTGCTAAAAATAGATATGTGGTGACAACGAGAACAACTATTTACACAATTATTACGCAGGTATTGAGGTAATACAAAGTGCACCATGCTCCAATATTAAGCAACTCCCTAGTGAAAAAGGAGCTTAACAAATATTCCCTATGCTTTAAGTATTGTGATTGTTATGTTAAAAACAATAGGTTGTTTACCAAAATAGAGAACTACTTAAGGAATAATCTTACAGACGTCCTGCTGTAATTATTGATGAACTGATTGCCAGTTGATAAATATTACCTTATTTTTCTCTTTAAGAAAGATCGCTATCGAATGCAGCAGCAAAGTCAATGAAATAGGCAACTTGTTCATGGCGTAGGCGGTGTGCTAGCGAGTAAACTTTTAAATCCTTATGCCAACAGGCAATTTTAGGCTCGGTTTCTCAGCACAGCTACTTTAAATAAAAAAAATGTCGATGAGATCGACTGTAGTTTATTTCCTACTTCCTTGTAAAAGACAAGCTTTCTTTCCGTGTTTTGCTTTGTCCAAACTAGCATTCACGTGGGGAGCCAAATTGTTGTCGTCGAGGTTGGGAGTGTAAAAACACGGGTTCCTTGATGGACACAAACCCTGTGAAGTCATTATTTAAGATCAACCCTTTGAATTTGTCGTTTTTGAGCTATACTTGAGTCGTCTAGAAAAAAGTGGCATCAGCCAAAGCGTGATAATTTGCACATAAGCTATCATAAAATAAAGAAACAAACATGTTTATCAGTAAGTCCTCGACTTTTCAACTAGTCTTGCATCACGACGTTGTCATTATTTGCTTACTGCCCATTATCGTCAGAACCAAGCACATATGCGTCCCAATCCCCATCAATGGGCAATGGCAGACTATCATAGCCAAGTGTCCGCCGGGGTTGGGCTCGGGGTTGTGCCCCAAGCGAACGCTAGTCCAAACATTGGTTAAAAGAGTTGTACTGAAGTAGACAAATGCAATGACTAAAAAGATTTGGGACAGTTCGAAAATGAGAGAGAGCATTACGGTGGCTCAATTGACAGAGGCCTTGATGGCAAGAGAAACCTTTGACAACACTTTGAGATTTATTTAGCGAAGTGGTGATCAATAGTTTTCTTGTCGATAAATGTATGCTGCTTACACAAATCATGAAACGCAGTTCTTGCTCAATGTTTAACAGCCCGCGAAAGACGACAGCGACTGCCATACGGCAAAAAATAGATTTGGAAATTATGCTTCTTGGTTCACCTCAAGATAGCCAGTACGTAGACAATACCGTTGTTATTAGACTAGGTGAAATAGCATTAAATGCTATTTGGAAGCACAGGAATGCGAAACACTTCCATGGTCTTAACATTGACTTGAAAACACTTTTGATTCAAAAATTCAAAAAGGAAGTTCGTGAACAGTTAGCTGTTGTGAAATTGAAAAGCGAAACTGCACAATTCAAGACAGGCCTTTAGTTGCAATCAAAGACTATTGTTCGCCTTGATCAAGGCAAATTGCTCTTTGCCTTTTAGACCTTATGCAGTCACCCTGTACTTAGTTTATGGGCGAATTAAGTACAGTTACCACTAGCCAAGTGTGTCTCCAATTGCGGTTTGAACACAAGTCTTTGTTATTGCGATGATTAAAAGTTTATGTATTAAAGTCAAAAAATGAACATTTTTTGATTTTATTTGATTTTATTATTGAATGATTGTCCCTACGACATTTTTGTTAAAACTTTTTTATGATATAGATTTATTTTGTGCTTCAGTTCATTAACATGACAATATTGTGGGTTATGACAGTTTTTCAGAATATAAATTTGTGTTTGCAAATTATATTTATTGGTGAAAAATACATGGCTGCTGGCACAGGCCAGGGTCAAAAGGAAAACGAATGAAAATAGGTAACCCATGTAAGCAGGTTCCAAACGCTAGTATTGACTATTGTAAGTTCATTTCTCTTTATCACACAAGGCCACCCTTTATAGCTTCATACCGTCTCGGTCAAAGGAGTTTATGGTGGAATTAAATTTTCAGAGCAGATAGAGTTTTATTCTTGTAGCGATTCCATGAAGACGTATAGATCTGGCAGAAAGAACAGTTGCTTGCAAATTCAACATCCTAGACAGCACTTGCTGGATGTTATGTAATGCTTAAATTGTGATTGTCTATGGTTATTTAAACATCATTAAAACAGCCAATTTAGGCTTGACGACTCAGACGGTTTTGCATATTATGCTGCTGTAGACACTTTATTATAAGTCAAATAAAAGTAGTGAGGTTGGTGACTTTATGAAGTCAAGTATAAGTCAAACATTATGAAGTAATGGCACAAGCAAGCTTAACTTTTTATCATTAAGTAAATTTGCAAGATTCATTAAACAACTCCCTGTGACTATCTGAGCGAAGGTAAGATGTTAAAACAGATCAGATACCTATTAGATAACAGCAAATGACCTAAATGTGAGAACTTTCTGCGATTCCAAGGTTAATTTAAGGCCTCTGCTATTAGACAAAAAAAGGTAAATGTGACACAAAATTTGGACTAAGTTTTTAAGCAAAGTAATGTAAAAGACAGTCAAGACCTAGAACCTCAAATGGCGGTTTTCACGGCTCACATTAAATATGATTAATCTTAAATATTGCATCAAATTAGTAAATTACTCAAAAATTCAAACTAGCACTTTCTAGGTGCCAGGTAGAAAGTAGTGAAAGGTATGATTGTTGCATTTTATGGAAAAAATACCTGAGAACCTGAACTTTGGTTTCAACCACTTAGCAGCCAGGAAGGTGTTGCCAATGAGTTTTGTCGTCATGTTGTCCCTTAGCATTGGCTTGTAACCCTTATGGTATTTTGTGATTGAATCCTTATGATTGTAACAGGTAAGGTATTTCTTAACTGGCTTGCAACCCTCAGCAACCCATGATTTCGAGCAGACTAGTGCTTCCGCTATTTTTTGAAGTCTCCAATCAGGCTTTCATTGGCTCACATGTAGGCATATCAAGTTAACAGCTTTTCCAGGATGGCATCAATCCTAGTCTGACAAGCTAAAAAACTGTTAGTTGAATGCCACATACATTCCTTGAATTAACCAGGTGGATCACAAATGGAACAGCAAGTTGAAGGTAACAAGGACTGATATTGTAGAAGATAAAAAGAGTTTTCATCACTACAGCTAGAGTCTTGGTCAGTTCTTCGCCTTGTGAGAAGTGGTCACTTATTTGGAAAACTTGTTTAAGTAATACACGCAGACTGCCTTGAACACTGAGCTATTGAGAAGTTTCCTCTCATAATCACTTATATAAGTGAATTTGGAAAGTCATGGATTCGTATGAGCAGGAGATCGACTTTGAGGTACCAGTCTCATGGTAATTATAGAAGTCAGAATGTTTTTGAATAGTTAGTACAGTGAAAGCAGATAGTTGAAAAGGGGGGATGAAAGAGCCGTTTGAGGTTAAAAATAAAACACTGACTTAGTCCAACTATAGTAAATAGAAATGAATGTTATTTCTACGATGGTTTAAGGGACACCGATAACCCATCCGGTGTATGTCAAGGACGGCACTCTGCAAACGCCTCTTAATCGAGAGAAATATCTACAAATTGTCTAAAATATACCTACACTTTGTAATTTATTCCCTACATATGCTTAACAAGTTACAAAGTCCTCGAAACCCCTACTTTTGACAGCACTAGCGAGACTTTAATGTGCTGTTTACAGTGACCTATTTTCTGTTGCTAAGCAGACGGTTGCTATGGCAAACGTCACACATTGTCGGTTATACTCGGGGTAACATTGTAGTTCCGATATTTTTTTTACAATTTACTTATATTTACTGGGTAACACTTTTGACCCAGTATTTTTGATGATTTAGTTAAATTTACTTTTGTTAACATTGTGGTGTCGATGTTAAGATGGTGTTGTTGAATATACTGGAATAACACTGTGGAACCTCTTTTTCGGCTGTTTGTATATGATAATACTGGGTAACACTATATACTTGGGGAGCGTGACCAACGCAACTCGAAGATTTTAAGTCGTGTGCGTTTGTTTGTGTTTCTTGATCGAAAGGACAACTTAAATATGGGGATCACATCTTACTATTGTACCTACCTACTTACTGTCTTCGTAGGAGCGGCGTTGCGATTTTTAATTTTCTTTAAACTGGATAAATCATTGCAAAGAAGAATTGAACTTGTCACACCAGTAACATCCTGGTATCGAGGTGCTTAATTTCGTTACCGTGTTGTCAGTTGAAGATTGCACTGTTTAAGAGGTTGCCTAGACCCGTGTCATTTACATTGCCTGCGTTTTTCGGTATCTTTAAATATTTTAAGGTATAAGAGCTGCATCAACGTGGTGCCACTCGTCAACCCATCAAAGATATACTCAGGTTTAGACATGATGCCTTTATCTAGTATTAGTTTGGTAAATGCGACTGAACAACATGCTGCAAGCCCAATTACATATATCTAGGGATCTTTAGGACTACTCCATATTGAAATACATTTATAGGTTTTAGACCTTTTAACCCCGTCGTCGTTCTCGCCTCGTGTCTCACGGTTGTATGATCAGAAGGGACAGATCCGAACCTGTTATATCATGAAATGTTCTTTGTTTATTGACCGTTTGACGTGCACGTGGTTCCATACTTAACTAGAATTAGCAGTCACCCATAATTGTCATTTTACCGTTAATATAAATTTAATTTTGTATCTGGATCTATTTGTATTCTTTGCGAGCTTTAAGCTCTTCTCATAACGTTGTATATATCATTTATAATTATTGATTGTAAGAGAGAAGTGTATTTCCGATTAAAAGATGCAGGGATTAAAATTATTCCAACTATTTACATCATAATGAGACTCCATAGAGTGTAAAGACATTCGAGTACTTAAAATATTTTTTTGAGTCATAAGGCTTTACATTACATGATCAATTTTATGAGCAAATATATTCACACTGGTAGCAAACAATCCATTTCTGTTTGAAAAGTAATTTGCTTGTAGAATACAACATTTGGCTTGGAGTCGTATCTCACATTGACAATATTCCTTTTCTCCATAGTTCAAGAATGTATCACACTAGTTTCTCATAACATTAATCCATATGAAGGTGATACTTGTCATCAGGTATGTGAATGGTTTTGGGATGTTCTTTTTAACATCAATAATTGTTCTTTTAAGTACAAGTATCAAACATTCTGTACACAAGTGAAAATTAGGAAGGGTTAGGTCATTGTCTAGATGTCACTAGTATCTTGGATTAGAAACTTGTAAGAACTAGCTGCCGTCACCTTGCAATAGCCCAAATAAAAATTTGCTTCCATACATTATACTTCAGGTCTATTTTGTAAATCGTTGTGGACTCCTTGGGGGCCAAAGAATATGTGTGAGTTTTGAGTTTTGTCCCCATGTCAGTGGCAGATTCAGACTACAACAACTTTTGCAAAAGTATAGATCAGATTGATAAAAGAAAAGCTCCTCTCAAATGGCAATCTGAACATTGGACTGGTCCGAATTTCCTAAAAGCCAGTAGGTTGTTCATCTCTGAGAGCTAACCATTATTTACTTGACCTCTGCAGATCATCCTGTAAGCCAATCAGTTCTTAATTTACCTGTGCAAAATGTGGTGAAAGCAGAGGTATGCTTTTGAATTATCAAATAGGAACACAAGTTTGTTCCTTCAGCAAAGTAGGCATTCAGTAGGAATCTGAGTTGACTTCTGCAATTGTCTACAGTAAAGCTGTGAATAAGAAAGACCAGGCCTGTTAAAAAGGGTTTGTGAAATTGAAAGACTTGTTTTTTTACCGTGTTTTACGTTACAGTCAAGGCAATACATAATGGCAAAATAATTTCTTGCTTGTCTAATGTTAAACTCTCCTGTTATGATATTAACAAAGCAAAGAAAAGATCAGACTCGCTTTTGCTAAAAATCAGAGGGATATTTATGCAGAAAAATATTGAATTTTGCTGTAAATCATTAAGAAGTAAAGAAACATTTAGCATATTAAACGTGTCATGAGTTTTATTATGTCAACCTACACATAGTATTCTACAGAAATCTGAGTCACTACACTTTCAGTTTTTATTGTGAAATGTGACATTGTGTTGGCCAGGAGCCAAAATTTTGTTTTTTGCAGAAATATTTGCAGATGTTTGAGGTTGCCAAAATTTCCATGCTCAAAACCTCTTTGTAATGCTGGTGATTAAAATTTTGTTTATGCCAGGAGCCAAGAAATTTCTTTAATATATTCCAGGAGCCTGTGGGCATTACCCACAAAAAGGGCATGGCATTCAGTATTTTGTAACCTGTGCATAGCCCAAATTTTCATCTTGATCTGCGCCGGCATGTGCCTTCATTTGGTGACATACGATAGCTCTGTGAAATATGTATGCACTAATGTTTTGCAGTGTTAAATCCAATAATAAAAATGTATGTATATAACAGTTTTTATTGTAGAATTAAGGTTTTTAACTCCCTTTGAGAGTTATCCAATTTGCCCATAAGTGTGTTGTTAAGATTGATAACCTTTATACATTAAGGATATCAGGAGTGAAAGACAATTTATCTAATAGCCTATATATAATCCTACTAAACTGATAGGCTATCTTAAATTGGACATTCTGGTATAGCAGATATTGACAGAGATAATGTAATTTCCTTTGAAACAACAACTGTTCTTGCCTATGAGGTTACACTTGTGGTCAAAATATACAAGAAAAGTTTGAATGTTCAAGAAAAGCCATACATTTTACGACCATGCAGATTAGGACTTAATTTCATTTCAAGCTCAGCAAAGGTATTTAGAAGCCCTGTTAAGCTTGTACTATAATTTTAAGGAATAACTTCCTTCATTTCACAAATGTTTTTCCAGTTATGTTTTCCCTTTACATATTAGCATCACAGAACCCATATTTACCTCATGGCAAGGTTATTTACAATATTACACCTGTGATACTGTAGCTTCATGTTAAGAGACTTCCTGAATCAGGAAAGCAGTATATCCCACAGTTCACACTCCGCATGACAATCAATAATAATGTACTGTCTTGTTCTACATTGCACATAGAGTGCATGAGTACGAGATTGTCTGTCTTCACATCAGTACCATAACAATCCTCCACATCTGGCCGGAAAGCTAATAAATGCAACGACAACGATTTAAATTGACTTTTTGTCCATTTTCAAGTTCAACGACTTGATCAGAAATTTTTGCTTTTTCACTTGTAAATGACCATTGAACCAAGGACTGAGAATTGAGGGATTGGGAAATTTGAAATGTATAAACCATGGGCATTTAGAGTAAGGAGTGGTTGAGGTCGGTTTTCTGGTGACCATGTCAAATGCGCAGGAGTTTGAGAAAATAATGAAATTCATGTCAAACAGTTCATGTCAAATAATTCAGGCGGCAATTGGTTCAGACAGCTTTTTGTGTTGTTGGCTGATAAAGATGCACAGATATGGTCTTTCAAGGTCCGATGGTTTCTCTCAATCCTAGAGTTGCCCTGAGGATAATAGGGTGCACTGTGCATTATCGAAAATCCATATTTTTTTGCTTGACAGGAGAAAACTTCCGAGATAAATTGCATACCATTGTCACTCAAAACTACTCAAGGGGGGCTATATTTCTGAACCTTGTCGACTGCACCAGTGTAATATTGGAGCTACACATTAAGAGACTACCAGAATCAAGAATGCTGTATTTCCCTCAGTTCACACTCCATACGACAGTCAACAATAATGTACTGTCTGGTTCTACATCGCACGTAGACTACATGAGTACGAGATTGCCTGTCTTCTCATCAGTACCATAACAACACCTTCTATCTTAACCGACCCTCAGTAAGATACTGTCAAATTAACTGGTCATAAGGAGTACAGTTTACATATTTTCTAAATGCTTCCTTAAAAGAAATATTTTTATGGACCTTGCATATGTACTAGGAAGTTTGAATATAAATAGTTTATTATCTAACTACCATGCTATAGCTATCCCGGCTGTAAATGTGCTTGTACAGTGTTGTCTCTTTCTGTTCAATGTCAGGATCAAAATTTAACAGACACCATTTTTCTCTTGACCTCTTTCTTGCATCATGGTACCTACCTAAATGTTCATGGTGATGGTCAATCACAAATTTTGTGGTCTTTTGAAGCCTCTGATATGTACTTTTATTTCTCCATAAAATTACCATGCTTTAGCAATGTTTGCTTAAAAATATGGTTACATTTGGTAAAAGTTGTGGTTGATGGCTCACTCCTGTACAGAGGAGAAATTATTATAGGATCTAGTACTGTTGTCAGCCTTATTACAGTCTCTTGATCTGGTGTGCTAGCTTCCATCATAATGAAGTGTGACATTTTAAATCATAGCTTTTAACATCATAGTTTTGAGTTTTTGTTTCTGCAAATTACAAAGCATTATTTTTTGGACTTGATGCAAGGATGTTGTTTAGGTAAGCACTTTCATAATATATAACAAAAATAAATTATTGTAATTTCATGTTAACGTTAAAGTACCAAAGGTTATCACTTTTTGTGATAATATATTGTCACTAAAACATTTCCTTCTTTACAACAGCTGCCATATGTAATATGGATGTTTAAAGGTTTGATGGAATTTCAAAGGAATGCACTACCAATATTCTTCATTGTAAGTAGTTACACGCATTTACTTTTACGTTATTTATTTCTAGGGTCATTTGTTCTTTACATGTACATTGTGAGTTATTCACACCTATTTCTTTAAACTTTTTTGCTTTCAACCGTGTCATATTTTCAAGGTTGAGCCATTTTCTTAGCACACTTGCTTGATAGCTCTTTATATACTAGCTAACAGAAGCAAAATATTTTGTTGCACCAATGCAGGTACTTGATGTAATTGCTGGGTTGTGCATTGCAGTTAGTGCACAACATTTCTCTGCTGAAAAGGTAATTCATAATGTACTTATTTGTATTCACTGTTGCTGGACATTGTATGAGAGTGTAGCATGTCCTTATAACTACTTATACCACTTATATTTACTGTCTTATTTGCAACATTTTCGTCAGCAAGATGTAGTACTTATTGCCCCATGTGGTGGGAACCCTTTAGTTCCTTGCAGTCTTATTGCACCATCCAGTGGGTTCCCACCATAAAAAAATTTCTACACACTTTTCACATGTACAAGGTTGAAATATGTCATTAACACCTTGTCACTTGTTCAGAACAAAGGCTACTTTAAGCAGAATGATTTCAGTCAATTGGCCAATGTTTGGTTAAAGCATTGATTGGATAGGACAGTATAGATGCAACAGTATAGGTGTTCTGTTATGTAAGCAGAGAAAAATTTCCAACATCCATATTCAGCAGAAGGCAATGACAAAAATATGCTCATGTATGTAATTGTGAGGAAGTGACATTACCGATTAATGCAACAATACAAGACAACTATGGAATAAACAATGATTGTTTATAATTTTCAATAATCTGTGGTATTCACTTTTCTTACTTAAAGGTGGATGGCCTTTACATGTTGGCCAACCTGTCTCAGTCCTGCACGGTAGTTATTATTGTCTGTAGAGGCCCCTTGAGTAGCAAGTTGCAATGCCAAGGTAGAACGTGGGTATCCATGAGGGCATTGCCAGAGATAGCCTCCAGCATGCATCTAGCAGGAACGACATGAGGAAGGTAGGCAACATGACTGAGTAGCTGTAGCCTTCTGCACCTCACTTGAGTTGACATAGGGACAGGATACAGGATTCACTGACTGTTCATATACATCCTCATTCCACATATAGAAAAGCCACTTGATTCCTAGCATAGAGTGGAGACACTTCCAATGGAATGTGTCAATTGCAGAAGCAGTTGAAGATGATGGTGTCCATGTCTCTGGTGCATACAGCATGGTGGGAATCATGGTGGCCTTAAGAAGATGGAGCTTGGTGTATGGGTTATGGAAATATCAAAATAAAATCTAAAGTATTGGTTGCTGCCACTTTCTGGCTGTAAGTGGGACATTTAGGCAGTACTATTGCTAGTATAATAATTATGCAAGGACATGATTACAATAGGATTGAGTGTTTAATTTATCTTGTCAGTAGCACAAAAACATGATTGTATACATTATTATTCAACTCCTACTCCAATACGAGCTCTTTCTTGTACCGATTCTTTGCTGTGTTAAGCCATGAGATTTACTGAATTGAAATGAAGGATGCTATAGCAACAGCTGTGTACCTTTATTGTGAGTACATATTCATTGAAACCTACCTATTAACATGAACAGAAAAAAATTCTGGAGTGTCTGTTATTGTACTCATACTGGATCAAAACCTAAATCATTGCAAGATTACACAACTTTTCTATTTATCACCTTCACAAATCAACGGCAACAAAGTAAATGCAGTCATTACCCTCTGATTAAATGGCTTTGAAACTGTTGGTTAAATTTCATTAATAATTATTCATAACTCCTCATGCAATATTATATATGCAAGTAGGCGTTTATATTTTTTGGTTCTTGACTTTAAAATAAATTCTGTGCACTGAACAGTTTTAAATATGTGCTGCATGTGTATTCTGTTTTCATGTATAGGTTGCAAGAGAAAAATTACAAAGTTTGAAGTTTAAACCAGATTCCAAACAAATGTGGCAGAACTATACAGATGTTTCTAAAGTAGGCTTTGTAACATTAGTGGCGTAAGTATCTGTTAGTTATATAATTTGTACTGTCTGTGTTTGAAGTTGATGAATCAAGAACTTTTGTCATCACTGAAATTGAGGATTGGCAATTTTCCGATGATAATCTAGTTCATTCAAAATCATCTAAGTTCAAGACGTTCTGAAGTTTTTGGCTGAAATTCTGTATTGTTGACAACAGGAATCTCTATTGATTGTTTCCTTATGACATGTTAAAATTTCTGCACAATAAAATTTGGCAAGAAAAGCTGATCTGCTAATGATTTAACATACAAACCATAACTAATCTATTTGGGTTGAAGAGAGTTTTTTCCAAGTATTTTTTGGCTCCACTATGATCGTATGCTGTGTTTGTGAGTTGATAGGGATTCTTCGTGTGTATTTTGGAAATGAAGGGGGAAAAGGCAAGTAGTGGATATCAAATTCTGTGTTATCTAGTTTGGTTAAGTCTTGCTCTTCAGGAGCAGATCTGACTTGCCATTCCCACTGCGATGCCCATTTCACATAAAAAGGCAGCATGTAGTTAAAGTTTTGGAAATGCATATCAGTATAGGTTTTCAAGTTTGTTAGTTATACCTTGGTAATCTTCTATTGTATTTGATAAGAGATTTTTGGCAAAAAAGCAAAGAACTTGCAGAATTGGCAGTAAGTTTTGTCCAAGGATACCCTCCTTCAATAGCTTAGGATTTAAAGCTATGTTATTGAATTCAACCAGTGTTTTATTTATGAATAATTTGGTTTTAAGACAATGTAGTCTTTTGTTATCATTTTGTGTGAGTGGCAGGTCCTATCAATTTCCAGATTTAGGCCAGATTTGAAAATTGGAAAACAAACTTGCCTCCTCAATTCTGGTAGCAAAGATCAGGAAAACTTCATCAATGACACCATAACATGCAGGAAAACATGAAATCTAGTGTACATACCAAGAAAATACCTTCCAATATTGTAAGAGCTTCCTGATTTATAGGTTAGCTCCTCTTTGTCTTCGATGCAATCAATACCTGCTTCACTGACAGTGTTTAATTCAACTGAGTGATCTCCTTTCCAGGACAGCATTTCTATGGGAAATTCACTCTGATTTAGCTCATTGTTGATGTGGCTTGTTAAGTCCAATACATAGTTAATTTTTACTGTGCAAGGTACTGTAAAGCCGGTGAAACCCTTTGTTTTCATCACTTCTTGGAATTCATGCTCTCCAGTATGGCATTGCTATGCGTTATCCAACCATGTGACCTCTACCTGCAAAAGGCCTATTGGGAAGGGACTTTCGTTTCAATCTGAGTGTTGCTTACTGCGGTTCTCGGTAAGGTTATGTGACAGAAAACAAGTTTTCAGTTGGTTTATAAGCTTTTGCTGTCACTTTTTGAAATCTTGAAAATACAAACAGATTTTCTAGTGGAAAACACAAGAATGTGGAGAAACACAAGAATTTGGGGTAAAAAACAAAAACAAAGGCCCAAGGATATATATAGTCAAAAAAGAACTAAATGGATAGAGGACTGTTGGAAGCTAAGAGAAGGGTAATGACAAAAAAAGTAGACGTTGATGAAGTACGTCAAAATTGTTGGGAGCCCTGTCCAGCACCGAGAAGGCTTCAAACAATGCTGGGTGTCCTGATTCATTAGTGTGGTCCAAGATGGTGGAGGGACTTGTCTGTATTTTTTGACCTGCTTTATTGACACCCAATTGCTTAACAATGTTTGCTGAAGCATCATCTTTAAAGAACAAAAGAGGACTAAATTTTGTTTAGTTTTTGAACTATGATTTGAGTGTTTGGTCAGAACATTTTGACTAAATGAACTATCTGGTTAGATAAATCATATGGGATGGGTACTTAAGGATAATGAGCACATCTCTGAGGCACTTACTGCTTCAATGTATTCAACAACATATAATATTGGGTAATGGCATGATAGTTAAGAGTGTAGTTGTATACTACCATAAGGGTCTCAACTGCATTTGCTCAAGAACCAAAGCTAAAAGATGTTGTTTCCCTTTTAGGTATATGTTCAACCCATACTCAATCTTATCATGTGTGGCATTCTCTTCTGGGATACTTACAAATGTATTGCATGCTTTCAGTTTTCTTTTTATGGTGAAAGGTATCAGAATATATTTCTTTTATCCACATTCTGTTTTTAGTATAAATTTTGGACAAGTGTATGGTTATAACAAACAAGCATGCTAGTTACAGAATGTATAAGATTAAAGGTCCAGATCTACCTGACTACTCGATATCCACTGGCCTAGCTTTGTATTTAGCAAGAAAGATGTGTTTAAGTGAAAGGTATGACAAACCTTTGCTATGATGATGTATTTTCTTCACATCATGCATTTTCTCAGTGAAAGCTCCTTACAGGGACTTCATTACACATTCGTGTTTCTCTTTTGTCTTATATGGAAGATAGCTGTCAGATTTGCAGTCATCAGACCAAGGTTTGATGCCCCAGTGGTCATAACCATACCTTAAATTCTGTTCTTAACACAAGACCACACTATCAACTTACATAGTAAATTAGTGGAAACAATGATAGATAGATGCAGTGTAGGCTCAAACAAAAGCATTTACGTCAGTAGACAGGCACCCAATTTTGGGGCAGATGATCCTGGTTGAATGATTAATAGTTTTTTTACGTTTCCTATTGTGCTGTTTGCCTCAGTAGGAATGGTGTCGGATTTGCAGTCATGAGACCTGGATTCCACAACCTGGTGGTCATAATAATACCTTTACTTCTGTAGTCAAGTGCCTGGTCAACTATGCAAGTATGAGGCAAGCTATGTGTGGAAATAATTTAGTCACTATTTGCTCCATCATGTGAAAGAGAGTGTTTGATATACCAGGAATACATGGAGAATATAAATCTACTGTATCTGAGTTTTTGGTTGTTTTAATGGTAAAAGTGGCATTTATACTGAATTTAGCTAGTTATTTATTGTTAGACCATTTTCTTCCTTCCAGGTAGTCACTTTCTTGCTGGTATTGCTGTTGGAGCTGCAACATATTTGTCATTTTATTCCATAATGCTAATTTTTCCAGTGATGTTACATGCAATTTACTCAGTAAGTTTCCATATATAATTCTTTCAATCGCTTTAGTGTGCCTTTTCATGATTTGTCATCTGTTTTGTTATGTAATTAGTATGAAAATTGCCAGAGAGATGTTTACAAGGTGCTTACATTATTGTTTACTGGACAGAAACTAGTTCATTTGTTTGCTAAAATAAGAACTTTATTTATCTTATTTAGAATGAGACAAATAATTATTGTGTGCTTCACGCATTAGGTGTTACAGTTTATTTTAAATAGTTGCTAAGCCTTGACAAAGGACTATTTTAATTCTATGACATTAATATTCACTTTGTTTCAGGATAGAATCACGAGTTTAATTGCACGTGTTACCTCAGTGCTCCTTGCAGTTTTTGGGTGTTCAGGCACAGTAGCATATTTATTTGTACAATCATACAAGATAACATCATCATGGGAATTTCTGTATGCAACCTATGGTTTTTTGTGAGTGTTCTATTTTCCTTTTTGTTATATTTGAGAAAAGGAATTGATTGTTGATGAGTATTATTGCTTCCTTTTTTTATAATCATGGTTGTATCTTTTTACATCCCCTTGTTCACCCTGTATTTTTTACAGAACATGCACATTACTAAACGTAGCTGATTTCCATGCCATGGTTAGGGAATTTAACTGTGAAGTGAGTTCTTTATGACAGTGGGCTCCCATTTTCTTCTCTTGTCAGTGGTACTTTTTTGTGGTGATGCAGATCTGAAGTTACAGCCACTAGCTTGCAATATCGTCATCTTATCCACTATTCATCGGTGGTTCTCACCCCTTGTATACATGCAGTTAAACTGTAAAAAAATCATCTGGCATACTTAAAAGGCTTGGTTTCATATGGTATATCTTCTCTTTTAATTTTGTATGTGCTCCACAAGGTTGCCTACTCTATATGCCATATTATGTGACAATTCTTGTTGAACATTGTATATGTCAGTGAAGATGCTCACAGTATTTCAGTCATACTTAGTAATCATTATAATGCAAAATGCAACTTGTAGCATAAAATGCACCATATAAAGACTGATGTCATTGTTTGAATTTAACCAATCAGTAGCAACATTAAGTAATGAAATTAGATCTCATTGGTTAAAGTTTCTTCCCTTTAGATGGAATGTGCCTGATCTCACACCCAATGTTGGACTCTTTTGGTATTTTTTCATGGAGATGTTTGAACATTTCAAGTTATTTTTCCTCTGTGTGTTTCAATTTAATGCCTTTTTGTATGTTATTCCTATGGTGGCCTTGTTCAGGTATGTTTGTCAATTTTTTACTTACAATACCATGTTGGTGTTGCCCTGCCACTCTTTGATTGTTATTGTTGCCCTGCCACTCTTTTATTGTTGTTGTTGTTTATATTTGTAATCTAGTCTATCCAATTCAGACAGCGAAGAAGTTTTTAAACAATAATTGCTTATCTTGAAAGGGATGTTTCATGCTTTATATGACATTATTTTGTACCGACTAGTTTCTTCAGTAATACAAGCCACTCCAAGCGATTCTTTTTGGTTTGTTGTAGTTAAATAGATATATAAGACTATACAGTAAAAGTTGGTGTTTGTTATAATCCTATCGTTCTTTTTGATTTGCAGAAGTCGTCCAGTGTTCCTTTTCTACGTTCTTCTGTCAATCATTGCATTATTTAAGTCTTATCCAGCTGTGGGAGATGTTTGTATTCCATTTGCTCTGATACCAATATGGAGTTACCTTTATAGATGTAAGAACGTTTTTAATTTCCTTTTATTGCAACTTAACTATTGAGGTTTTCTTTTGTGCTTTACTGCCGCACACTCATTTTTCTGGCATCTGTGTTGAATACCTTAAGACGTCTTTCGTCACTGAACAGGCATTAAATGCCAGTTGCGACAACATTGTAATTAGACTAGAAAATAAACGATCATACCGTCCCAGTTAACAAGCATGAGCTTGGGATCTTTCCATGTGATAAAGGAGAATGTGTTCGTCGCAAGTAACGCATTAAACGACTGGTGGTCTTCTTAGATGAAGTTCTTTCCTTCCGTATCTACGGATGCCATTATTGGTCAAATTACAGCAAGATGAGATGTCAAGAAATTAAGAAGAATAAAACTCTTTTGTAGAATGATCCTTCCTTATGCAATCTTGTAAGAGTTTCGCATGAACAAGAAGTATTTAGGATTTGTTCGTTCTTTTAGATACACGTGGTATCTTTGTTGTCGTCGTTATGTTCATCTTCACAACAGTTCTTGGACCTGTGTTGTACCATCTTTGGCTGTATGCTGGAAGTGGAAATGCTAACTTCTTTTATGCCGTAACACTTGCCTACAATCTAGCACAGGTAAGAATAAACTTACCTTGTTGCCCTTTAGCATAACTACTTGTCACATAGTTAAGCAAGTGAAGTGTAGTTGTAAACTACGTTCGTTTCAATCCAACGTGAAACATAACAATTGTGCTTTTTTGAGTCTGCAAGAATTCTGACGTCTCAAGCGTGTGGCCAAAACTGGTATAACAATGCAAGGGGTACCGGAATTACTATTTTCGAGTGGGTACTTTCAACGTAACGACGATCCTAACTTTGAATAGAAACAGCCATTCATATGAGTTAATTTGCTGAATCTATTTCTTTCGTAGTTGTTTTCAGCCTTAAAATATTCCAAGAAACCTTTTTTTTCGAATCTTAAATTTTGAAATCTTCTTCCTGGCTAGCTAATGTTGCTAACCTTGATTACATCATCTTTCCATAGATATAGGGAGAGGACCTTTGGGTACTTTAAGAAACTAGAAAAGACGAATATCTTGGCCCGATAAGTTCGAATCGTATTTTTGAACTTTGGCAATTAAATAATTCCCACCGCTCGTGTGTTTTGATTATCTAATTCAAACGCTAATTTATGGAAGACAGGGCCTTTCAAAACGGGTCCTTAGACGGGACATACAATCCATATCATATACTGTAATGCTAAACCAAATACAGGATAAACACAGGCTTTTCACGTATGTTACTATGTTATAGTTTGCTCTTACAACATCTTCTTTGTGTTATAGGTCCTTCTCTTGGCAGATGTCGTTATAGCTTATGTCAAATGGGACTTTCACCTTTACCATGGACTTGAACCCAAAACAGAAGAGGGTGAACCTGGTATAGTCAAATTTAAGTAACCACTAGTCAAGGTGCTTTTCCATATTTGTAAATGCGTTGGTATCAAAGTGTCCAAATACAGAAGTCGAACGCCAGTGGTTCAAAATGTCTATGATATTTTAGTCGCAAGAGGAAGTCGAGCTGGTAGTGGATATCTCGATGCTTTCGTTTTCCGAACAGATATTGCATACTCGACCTTAAATGGAAACAGAGTTCGTCGTGTTCGTGTTCCTTAGCGAGCAGTTCTCATCCATTCTCGATTCATGAAGGACATCGCAATACCAATGCGGAAAAGCGGAACACTTGTTCGTTTATTCCAGTGGCAGATTTAGAGGGGCAACTGGGGGCAATTGCCCTCCACTCCCTCAGCTGAAACATGTCTGGCGCCCCTCTTTTGGAAATTTTGCGACGCTTTAATCAAAGGCTTGCAGTCATACACAATTTATACTATTATAGGTGTAACATAGTTGTCTTGAAACTCTTCTTAAACGTAAATAATGGAGGTTCAGTCAGAAGTTAGGGTCGGAAATGATTGTATACAGCTTACCCTCGTCGCCAAGTCCTAAAAATGTCTCAGTGCCCTTGTTAGCAACTGCCCCCCTCAGATTTGCTCTGGATCCGCCCCCTGTTCATTCTGATTTGAAACAATCTGCAGAAAATCTGTGTTAATTTCACGATGGCTCATTTCCTGTATATTTTCTGTTGGTTTTTTGCATGATACAAGTACAAATGCAAAGACTTACTTTTTTTGTTGTCGTCTTTATGACTTCCGCCAACGAGGTTATGTTTTTATCGGGGTTTGTTTGTTTGTTGGTTGGTTGGTTGATTGATTTATTGGTTTGCTTGTTGGCAAAATAACTCAAAATGTTTTGGACGAATTTGGCGAAGTTTTCAGGATGGGTTAGAAATTAGCTAACTTAAAGATGATTAATTTTTAGTGGTGATCCAAATCCACCGTCCCCTTCGGGGAATTACAATCTTGTCGTGATGAAGGGGCTTGCATGCTTCGATGAGCCCGAGAGCTATCCTGGCTGGAGCTTAAGCTCAAGGTACATTCACCTACGCCAGACTGGTCGACGAATAGGTGCCAGATGAAGAATGATCCACTGGTCCACCAGGTTGGGGGTTGGGCATAGAGCTAACAACTCTGTCCCGGAAAAACGATTACGTTACGGAAACAGCAGCAAAGACAAAACTCCACTTTGGCATGTGGTGGGCCGTCCGGTGGTGCTTGTATGAATGCTGATGGCCAAAGCCGAGAGGACGCTACCAGCAGGATGACGGAGGACCAGGATCAAACTAGGACATTGGAACATGATAACCATGTACGAGACCGGCAAGCTGGCACGGGTAACATCAGAGATGAGAAGGTTCAATCTTCATGCCCTAGAAGTGACCAAAAGTAGATGGACTGGATCTGGGCGGATGAAAACCATCACCGGAGAAAGCGTCCTCTACTCTGGGAGAAACGACGACCAGTACCACGAGGGAGTTACCATCATCCTGAGGAAAGGAATAGAGCGGTGCCTGCTAGAGTGGAACCCGGTCAACAACAGACTGATGAGTGCGAGACTGAAGGGCAGGCACGTCATCATCACCATCATGCAGTGCTACGCACCAATCATCCACAGCAGTGACGAGACCAGAGACGACTTCTAGAGCCAGCTGCAGGCCAATCCAGAGAAAGCCCCATGACACGACCGGGATCTCAACACCAAATCGGGAGTCACAACACCGACTACAAGAGATATGGGGAGACATAGGGTGGGAACCAGCAATGACAACGGGGAAAGACTGGTGGAGGTTTGCGACATGAACAACCTTGTGATAGGAGGAAGTCGCTTCGCACACCATGACACCCACAAGCTGACCTGGAACTCGCCGAACGGAAGAGACAGGAACCACATTGTCCACCTGATGATCAATGGTATGTGGAGACATTCCTTACTAGACGTGACAACCAAACGTAGTGCAGACATCGGAGGGACCGTCATCTAGTAACTGCACTCATCAAGTTGAAGCTGAAGAAGACCCCAGCCAGGGCCGACTTCTAGAAAAGATTCAACACCCAGCAACCGAGAGATCAGAAGACAAAGGCTGCCTTCACCACCAACGTCAGAAACAGATTCCAGGCTCTGAAACCCTGCCAGTTAAACCGGACAGAGTCAACATGCAAACAGATTGTAGCACTGTACTCTGAGAGCAGCAAGGAGAAGGACACCAAAAGAAGAATACCAGCAATGACTGGTTTCAGCAAGAGACTTCAGATGCCATTATGGAGAGGAGAGAGATCAAGAAAGAGTTACTTCAGACAAAGTGTCCATGACTATGAGAGAGACAAGAGGAGCTGGACAGAGATGTGCGCAAGAAAGTGAAGAGGATCACCCACCGCTACAAGAGAGACGCCATGGACCAACTGGCAGCAGAGGCAGAATAGGCAGCAGCTCAAGGAGAACAGCAGTGAGTCTTCAAGATCACTAAGAGCATGTGTGGCAAGTTCAAGGGAAGCAACGGGGGCCAATCAAGGATAGACAGGGAAAATTGCTGTCAACAAAGAAGGAACAAGGAGAGAGATGGGCTCAACACTTCCGACAAGTATTCAACCGACCACTACCTGATGAGGAAGCTGTCATCCCAGACTAGAGATTGTCAATGACCCTCCAACAAAGGAAGAGATTTTGGCTGCCATCAAGACCTTCACAAATGGCAAGTCGCCAGGCCAGGACATTCTTGATGCTGACGCAGACCCTGAGTTAGCAGCAGACATCTTGTTACCACTCTTCACAGGAGGGGGAGAAGGTACCTTATGACTGGACCGAAGGAGTGATCGTCAAGATTCCCAAGAAAGGAGCCCTGAACGACTGCAAGAGAGCTGGAGAGGAATCACTCTACTGTCGGTGCCAAGCAAAATACTGGCAAAGGTCATCGTCCGAAAAATGTCAAACAGTGTGGACGAGACACGTCAGAAGGAATAAGCGGGATTTAGAAAGCAAAGGGCGTGCACGAATCAGATCTTTGCTCTGGGGAACATCATTGAGCAATGTACAGAATGGCAACGACAGCTGTATGTAAACTTTGTCGACTTTGAAAAAGTATTTGACAGCATTCACAGAGAAAGCCTTTGGAGCATCCTATGTCTCTATGGCATTCCATCCAAACTGGTGCACCTGATCAAGACCTTCTACGACAGCTACAGATGCTCTGTAGGCTATATCAACATCTCCTGCAAAGTCGAGACGGGTGTAAGGCAAGGATCGTGATGTCAGCAGTTTTCTTCCACTTGGCCACTGGTTGGATGATGAGGAGGACGACAGAGGATACATCTAGAGGGATACGATATAGTCTCTTCTTGAACCTAGACGACCTTGACTTCCCCAACAACCTGGCACTACTGTCTCACACATCCAGGACAAGACTAGCAGACCTTTGGGCAGCAGGTGGGGCTCCGAATCAGCACCAAGAAAACAGAGACCATGACACTGAATGTCAACAACCCACCCCCTGTCAAAGTGAATGGGGCATATCTACGCCAGGCAGACAAATTCACATACTTAGGCAGCAACATCAGACCCGAGGGTGGCACAAAGGAGGACTTCAACAGCAGACTGAATAAGGCCAGGAACGTATTCAAACAGATGAAAAACATCCAGAGATCTACACAGTACAGTACCAATACCAAGCTGAGACTGTACCAGAGCTGCATTCTGACTATGCTCCTGTATCTGAATGTTGGAGGATGATGGCATCATATGAAAAGCTGACAGAACAACAGCTGATGGTATCTTGTCAAAGCTTACAAAACTGCAGCTGATGGCATCATGTCAAAAGCTGATAAAACTGCAGCTGGTGGCATCATATGAAAAGCTGACAGAACAACAGCTGATGGCATCATCAAAAGCTGACAGAACTGCAGCTGATGGCATCATCAAAAGCTGACAGAACTGCAGCTGAAGGCATCGTCAAAAGCTGACAGACCTGCAGCTGATGGCATCATGACAAAAGCTGACAGAACTGCAGCTGATGGCATCATCAAAAGCTGATAGAACTGCAGCTGATGGCATCGTCAAAAGCTGATAGAACTGTAGCTGATGGCATCATCAAAAGCTGACAAAACTGTAGCTGATGGCATGTCAAAAGCCGACAGAACACCTGATGGCATCATATCAAAAGCTGACAAAACTACAGCTATGGAGCAGTTACTACGTGGCAGACGTTTGGTAGCTCTAATGGCAAAAGTCAGCAGAAAACGTAATAGCGCGTAAATATATTCCTTATGAGTGCGCCTACCGGTGCATATTAGCTGGGCGTCTTGAAGAAACCAAGACATTCTCGATTTAGAGAAAGACAAAAATGACACTTCATAGTAAACATGCAGTAGACACTGCAGTGCTCATAAATAGAGCTGACCTTACGCGTAAAACCAAAGCAAGTAAAAGAATCTTAGCATGCTGGCATCTCAATTACATTTAGTTTTTTTTCATTACCCCTACCAAGGAGGTTATGTTTTTGCTGGCCTTGGTTTGTTTGTTTGTTTGTCTGTCTGTCTGTCTGTTTGTTAATAAAATAGCTTAAATATTATAGATCTTATAGATGTATTTTTAACGTAATTTTCAGGACAGGTCACGAATAGGATAATCTACTGATTAAATTTTTGGGGGTGTTCCGGATCATATCCTGGATTCTGGTTAACTTTTTCGGTACTGGAGCCTTCATAGTTCTAGTGAAGTAGTCTTTGTGGGCATAATCCAGTTACCATATTTGGTAATGATAGCTTCATAAACTACCCAAGAAATCTTCGTGAAGAAAATCTCTTGTTTGATTAATCGTACTTGCTTGGCGGAGATTTGCGCTCTTGGAGTGCTTCTAGTTCATCGTGGATTGGCTGCTCAGGCAGTTATTTCAGTAGGCATAAATAGCAGGCCCAACTAGTCTATCACGAGAACAAATTGGTTCTTTTAAGCAATAAACTGTGTAAACCTGCTGTGAAACGGAAGAAACAAGCAACATTAGTCAAAATGGGGTCAGAAGCATTCCTCAAGCACGAAGCAAGCTACCTAGCTTGTTCCCAATCCTGCAATCATCGTTGACCAGAAGATACAGGTCTATGCACGCGTTTCAGGTAGCAACGTTTCTTAGCTGTAATTAAAAATCCGTTCAACAATGATAGTTGATTTTGGCACTCGATGCTTACATAGTTCTCAGTCGGCAGCAACTGCAGTGATAGATGGCCTATACTGCCAAACTGCAGATATGAGACGAAATGAAATGCACGTAGTCTGCATAATGCAGTGTGTCAGTGCTGAAAATGCCAGTGCTAAGCTGTACGCTGTAACCTTTTAAGGAATAGTTTGTGTGAGCAGACATAAGCTCATGTTGTACATCCAGTAACGACATATCCTGTGTACTTTGAATCCTTTGCGATTTTTGCAAGTGATCACTAACAAACATGATAAAAGCATTGCTATGGGTAACTATTCCCTCTCTGCAAGCGATGTTCCACTTGCATACTAAACTATGACTTACAATCCTAGTCAAAAGTCTTGCAACACTGCATTTTTCAAATGTGCCACGTATCTATGAATCGTCTCCTCCCCCAATGTTGCCATGTTGCATTTTGAGAAAAATGCATGTGAAAACAAATCCATTTGCGTCTTGACAACACAAATCTGGCTCACAGCATATTGTTTAAATGGGGTCGGGTCTAAAAGCTCACGGAGGAAGACTTTTGGAGGTTGATATCTTATTTTCAGTGTCCTAAGGAATTTGTCCAGGATTGTACATTAGTCGTAAAGTTGACTTAGATACCTTCCTTCAACACGGTAACTGTTCCTTACACATCCCACGTCACATCATCACGGGTGATGTTTTTCTAAAGTAATGTTCTCTAGATTAATGGACATTATCGTAACCTAAGAACAACAAGATACAATACGTCTATCAATGTACATATCGCTGACCATGCTTCGGTTCTGTTAGATCTAGCTTCCTTTGCTTCATTGACTATACCAACACGACGATAGCCGTTAAACCAAACCTGATTTGGAGGGCTTTCTCTCTTTTTTCCATCCTGGGTTTCGCTCTTAAAATTTAATTTGGGTAAGTGCTAGCTTAACCCTTTCACGTATGGCCGTAAATACCTTTTTAAGTTTACCAGAATATGGTGCTGATATTTAGTCACCGACACAATCTTTCATCGTTGAGTCTGGAACTGGAACACAAAACTTCCATTCCACAATAATCAACTACATATAAAGCTTCGCCCGCTGTCTTTGTAAGTCGCAATTTGACACGTTTCTTTTTAAATGTTACTCTACTTGGTAAATAATAACCCAGATTTTTCTGGGTTATTCTTGCAACTGTATTGTTTACTTACTAAGAGTTTCATGGTTTGATTCATTACAACATTTCAAAGGACTTCTCCAGCAAGTCATTCAAAGATAAAGGTGGCTCTATGTTCCATACCATACTTCTTCAATCTCAGCCACATCGACCAGAAATTCTGCACGAAATTTAGAAGTATGCAAACCCGTTTTAGACGATCTAGTGGTATACCAACAAAATAGGATGATGCTAACTTCTCACAACTGCAGACCACAAGAAGTGCAAGCCACAGAGTTGATACATTCACAATGCAAAACTTGGTTTGCAACAAAGTCAACAACGTACGCCTCAGACAGAAATGGGAGGCGAGTGTTGCCTCAATTGGACGACAAATGATCAATTTGCACGCAGTAAATAACAGCAAACAATTCAAAAAATGCTGTGATTTCATGTATACTCTACAGAAATGCATATGAAAGAAAGCCATGGAAACAGTCTGATTTCAAAAGCCGGAGGATGTCATTTTAAGCAATTCAACGAGAAGCAGGCTACAGGGAGACGTTACAAATGAAGCAGTCGTGCACTTGAACTTCAATATATTTTATCATAACAAGGACAATTCCAATGATAAATATAAACCTTCTAATAAATAACATAACATACGTTTACTGCCGCTGTTGAGTTCAACAGAAGCATTGTCATTAATTCGAATTCATAGACCCACCTATTTGTAACTTAGTCTGCCTCCAAGCAACATCGTCGCTTTCTTAAATGCACGTGTATCACGCGGTCGACAAGGTTCCAAATAAACAAGACGAGGTCAATTCACCTCAATGAACAGCAACGTACGTCTAATTTGCACTTAAAATAGTAAATAATTCAAATCTTAAGTCAACCAAATAAAGTAACATACCATTCCCTTCTCACATGGCTCCCATTCAACGAAGGCTCCCATCCTACCACAGCAATTTGCATCAATGGTATATATCATAGGGAGTCAATATGAGGAGTTCGTAAAACGATTTTAAGACTTATTCAATACATGACGTAGTCCGTTTATTTAAGAAATATAACATAGTAGAAGTACAAACCGACGTAATACAAAACCCTGCAAGTAAACAATTTTATCACATCACGTGTTTTACGAATTGAAAGATATCCTAGGCACCACACAGTATCATGTAATCAACAGCAAAGCAAAACCAACGTCGAACATGCATTACAAGTACAAGCAAATGTACACACTTCAATGCAGGACCATTCTTAATTCAAACCAATTAGCTGCATCTTCAATATTCTGTTCCAATACTTCAGGACACTTCCTCCAATGTCTTCTGAGATTGCCCAGTTGTAAATTCCGTCGTCTGTCTTTTTAATTGGCCCTTTTATGTTTGTCTGGAAATGCCATAACACTAGCAATCCATGACTGTACGGCCTTTATTCTTGTGTATACACCGAATTTCTTTGGTAAGCCACAGCCATCACCCCAGCTCGTAATCCCTGTCAAGTACCTAAGGCAAAAAAGTAATAATTTTAGCAACAAACATCTACAAATAACTGCAATAAACGTCAATACCTTCCTTCATAAGAGTCAAATCGCTCTCGTCTTTTTGAATCTATTACTAGAGCAAGTCTCGCGAGAAATTGAAAACTTGCACAGGAATGGTCAACTTACAACTAGGATGCTTATTCTCTTGCTTATTTACATATTAGTCTAGGTGTGCCTATAATGTTATGTGATGTAATGTGTATAATTTGTAGCTAAGTTGTCAAACAAACAGGCGATTTATGTTAAAATCCTTGACCAAAAACACTCATACGTTTCTTACGGCTGTAAATGTGACCACTCAGTACTTCCACCCTTTCCACTTAAATCCACTCTTTCGCTGGTTCTCCTGGTTTCATACTTCTTTTATACCAAGGCACATCGACCTGATACTAAATGACAAATATATTCCTATTCTATCCATACGTCATCCGTTAAGTATGATCTCTTTTGCCTCTACAAGAGTAATCAACAATTTCCGATAGGTGACGCTTAGAACAAATCTTTTTGATTTTTGACAGGTTTATTGAATGGCTGCTGATTTCCTACTCACCATTTGCCGTTTCTTTGACAAACCAGTGGACCTCCCGAGTCACCATCACAAGTATCCACAAATCCATTACGATAACCAGCACACAACATGTTGTCTGTGATTCTGCCAGGATAGGATTCCATGCTTGAGCAGATCCTATTGGAAACTAATGGTACTTGACCTTGGGTCAGTGTATCAGGATGCGGTCCATTATTCCAAAGCCGACCCCAACCTTAGCAAAGTAGAAATAAATGACAAAGGGCCTTGTAAGCAGCTATTTTAGTAAAAGGCCACCTTTTAAGGCACGCCCGAAAAATACGTCTACTGCAAAAAATTGTACTCAGATTAAGGAGACTTCTAAAAACCGGCCATTTTCAAGTTTTGTAGCACAAAAATATTGTTCAATACTTTCTGATATTTTCTGAAATAGGTTTTAACATATTTGTATGCAAAAGCGATACTAAAAAGCAAACACTTTTGCTCGACCAATTCCGATAATATTTTCAATGGCAAACAGTCCTATTTTCAGTGAAATTGCGACATCATGAAACAATGATCTTATTCACCAATCCAGACTGTGGAATGCATAAAAATTCTGTTTTCGTCCAAAGCTTTGATATCTGTTAACTAAGTACGTGCTTCAAATCACTTCTTAATCTAAAGTCTTGACTTGCCGATACGGATCCTTATATTATCGCTTAGTTCATGTCAGAGACATAACAGCGGTCTCTAGGTGTGACACGAAAAGAGATCATTCTAGTGCCACGAAAGAGCCACGCTCCTTGCCGCTTCAACACCCCTAAAGCAATGAACACCTAAGGACGAAAATGACCACAAATGCGGGTTAAACCTACCAATAAGACACAAACGGTTTGGTATGTTTTCTGCGGAAGAAGTTACAGTTGCACAGCCATCAAAACGTGATTTCCACTGCCATTGGATAGGAGTCAGTTATAAAACAACGGTCTAAATACGTTTTGACATGTGTTACTATGTGTTACTATGGGGTTTTCCAAACACTGAATTGTTACTAGCAATTTCCTAATTGACAATTTCCATAACGATGAACAAATCTTACAGACTGAACTGGCCATGACGGCCTGTTTTCTCACGAGCCCGTCCATGTTATCAGGCACGCCCTTTTTGCATTTTGTGCTTGACTTACATAAGCTTACGTTAAAAAGTAACGCATCGAAATGAACTAAACGTTAAACACAACCCAGAAGCAATGCATGATCTTGCAATGGTACAAAATCGCTGGTTAACACTGCGATCACTATAATCTTCATCTACAATCGAGACGTTACCTGTGATCCAGCATACAGCACCAGGCGGGAAGTCGCTTTCAGTCCCAAGCAAACAAGCAGGATTAATCGTAGGCGCTAAAATAACTGGTCTGGACAGTTTCACCATTGCTACGTCATTATTATATTTGGTGATTGTGTTATACTCATGATGTACAAAAATGCTATCGATTTGTGCTGTCTACAAAGATACAACGTAATAAAAATTAATTCTTTCAACGATGCTACGTTACACCAGTTACATTCTGATCTGTTTTCGTAAGTCTCAATAACAAGAAAGAAAGCTACTTCTGTAACACCCAGTGCTGTCGAGGGGGGAGCGAGAGTAATTACCAGGGGGTCCGAGGACTCGAGGGGCCTGCAAGAAATACGGCATGAAATTAGTCTTGATTTGTTATTGATTTGTCATGCTGAAAATCATTAGTTTAATATTTTCTGTTAAAAGCTTGATTGACTTAGTGAGATTTCGGAAGGCATTTGCATCCACAAATTACATTTGCAACCGTGTATAGGGGGTTTTTCCATTGAAGGGTATGGGTAAGTGATAAAAAGGAGTGGTCTAAAACTTCTCAGGAAGGACCCCTTTGGAGACCAGCCCTGGAGCCCACGCCGTCTTTAGACAGTCATGCAGATGGGTGGGTTTGGTGTCTTAAAGATGGGTCGAGAAAGAGCGTCAAAAATATTTTTGTAAATTGAAGGATACCTTGTCATCTGCATTGTTGCCTAGGCGTTTGTGGATGCCGACTTTGATCTCGAACTGATTCTTATCAATCAGATCCTCTACACAATGGGCCGCTGTAACAATCCACTCTGGTGTCAAAAGTGTTCCCCCACATTTCGGTTTTCCAAACGTGTTATTGACCTTCTCCAAAAGCATGGCTTGCCAGGGCCAACTACCGTAAGTGGCTGCATTGCCTCCAATGATACGTCCGACATGGGGACGATTGCCACAAGTGACGACATCTGTCAATGACAAACACTGCAAAATACTAACAATGCTGTTGGCAGCTAGTTTAACACTATCACATACACCACACGAATTCAGCTTGGACATCTACACCGTACAAAATCAGGATCAAGTGACTTGCACTCTCGTAATACACTCATGGATAGCATCCAAAACTAAGCGGATTCTTTTAATGAGCAATTTCTTTAGTGAAACGATTTTCAAGAAGGAGAAACAATTGCTGCCCTGGCACCAGAGGGGCATATCAAGCACGGGAAGCTGGGTAATGCTTTGCTTAACGCAAATTTGCTTTGTATGAATCCCTTTGATTGATAGGAACAATTTTATACCACTTTCTGCACAGATTTCATTGACGATCTTTTTCAAAAACGAGTTATCCAGAGTTACGCCTCATAATCTACAGGTGTATGCGTCACACGATTACGTCACGGAACATGACTATCCACTTGATCGGTCTCTGCTCCAAACGTGCAGAGGAAAACAGGTTTCTTAATCCTAAACTTACAATCCTCTAAGCATCGTACCTTCAAATTTGGTACCTTGGAACCCAAAGCAAGAATATCTTACAGTAATAACTGTAACATCTCAACAGCACACCTGGAATTTAGTAGAGCCAAAAGATGTCACGTCAAAGGAAATATCAGTGTCAGTGAAGATTAAGTTATGGATTTCTTTCACCAGACATCGTTATATACTAGTATTCCTACCAATGGAATTCGTTGCAACAAAGGCTTGTTTGGTAATCACACCTCGCTAGAACCAGGACTTCACTAAAACCCACGAAGTAATTAAAGACCTTTGCAACAACCGTTTTCTGTTCACCCAGGAGATATACATTCAAAGCAATGATGTTTCGGAGAAATTCAGGCAAATAAAAGGCCACCCATCTGGGCATGAAATGCTAATGACTGATGGTGTCTATGCCGTCACGGTAGAAAAACATCTACATAGCAGACTTAACATCTACATCAACGATCAATGTCTTAACATCAGCTTCACTAGGGAACTCTCCTTAGATTTCATCATAAAGGGTCCATCAGATTAGAGGACATCTGTCAAAATCTAGAAGAAGCCAACCCATACAGGCAAGTAACGTAACAACACATCACGACACAGAAATGACTACTTTTTATTGAAGGGCTAGAAACATCATACCAGACCCTGCAGACCTGGAAGAAGAAAATATTCTCCTTTCCAATGGATATCAACTAAAAGACACCTAAGGACACTGATCAAGACAACAGCACTCATACGAGAAGAACAAAGAGAACCATGAGCTTCCCTATGTCATAAGCAACGGTGAAAACATTGCATTCTCAGACAACGAAACATTCAATACTGCCGTTCCACAGACTTAAGTTTACGAAAAAAGCGAGCAAAACCCAAAGAACAAGCCTCGAAGACGGAAAAAGACAACACAGTATACAAGCTTTAAGTTAGGGACTACCCTGCCATCTACATTGGAAAATGAAAACGATCTCTGGGACAAAGTGATATGGCACCACTTTGGAGGACATATCAATTCCTGTCACCGCTAAGGTCCGCATACTAAAGCATAAAAGGGGTACCATATCATTTCTGTGGCCTGAGAATGGGAGAAGGAGCTCTCGAATAGTAGCTCAGAAAAAGAGCTTACGACCTAAGATATGATAGACCTATTTATATGTATACACCTAGTTGTCAACTTGTCATCGTGAAAACGAACGGTTTAAACATAAGAAAACCACAGATCCTAACGACGCAAAACTAAAAGTTGCTGGGAAGGACTTGTGGATTGCAGTGACGTAAAGCGACGCAGTTAAGTTGTCAAGAAAAAAGAAACAAGCTGACCCATCACATGTCCGTTATACCACACGAAATCCACAATATCACGATCGTGTCCACGTTATAAAATCACAGATAACCCTTGTTTTTACTTAACACTATCAGAAACAAGTTATGAATCTTTTTATACGTTTTTTGATGCCTTCTACATTATTACTCATCATCGTTTCCCTGCACAGTTTTTTGATGCCTTCTACATTATTACTCATCATCTTATCCTTGCTGCGAACATTCATCTACTTGGAATCGAACTGTGAAGCAAGTAACTGTTTAGTATCATTACAGCTGCCACATTTGAAATTTTACGCCCTTGACACTTGTAAGAAATACCTTTCTCTGCTATTACTTGAAATTTTTCCTCTGCAAATGTACCATTCCACTAGCTCTACTCTCAGCTAAGTTTTAAATTTACAGCTAGCCGGTGTAGTGAGAAAATTACGTGAAGGTGAAGGAAAAACATCATTTGACATATTTTAAGGGGCAAGCCCAGTGTCTATCATCATTCCATGGAAAATAGCAGTAAACTAGTCAAATAATGCAGAGCAACAGAACGAAACCTTAAAATCATCCGGCGAGTCGGGAAGCTCCAGCGCTCCTTATAATCATGTTTCGATAGCATATTGAATTGCAACAGCTCATTCATTACTATTTTTCTCCCTGATAGCAGTAGCGTTTTCATGTAATATTATTTCTGTTTAAGTAACTCGTATTTATCTATGGACTTTGGGCATTCAATGGGAAAGGAAATTCTCGTATAGCACGGACTTTCAAAATCAAGAGAGAAGTTTAGCACCTTGCTTAACCCTTTCGCATCGGTCTCCTTATTTGTAATCAGTTTACTATTTATTTTCTCTTTAATAAGGGTTTTTGTAGTAAAATTCAGTGGGTGTACATATGTCTTGTAATCATAATCGATTGAAAATCATGAGGAAACATGATGAACTGAAGTGTTCCTTTTTTTGATTGAGCTAGCGAGAAGAGAAAAGTCGATTTCTCTGTACGGGGTTCTTGCGAGAAGTCACTTTATCAGTACATCCCAACCTAGCTCAGGCGTAGAGTTGTCCCCCTCATACTCATAATGGGTATGTATACCAGGCCATGCAGTGTATTTGCGAATTTAGGACCGAAAACTGTAAAAAATATCGGGTGATTACAAGACTGACGAAGCCCCTATGGGTTATCGAGTACCTTTGGAATGATCTGGGAAGTCATGTTGATGCGGCTGGCTCCGAACTAGAGCTATAAACACAAATATTAATAACCGTGATCGTTTTTATACGAAATGCAATAACTTACTAGGAACTGGAACAGGAGGGACACTCCCGGCTGAGTCCTTTGGTAGTGCAAGCTTTGGCCAGATAGCACAACTTGCGTCAGCCAGAAATACGATGTCATCGATGGCCGAGTCACCAAGGTAGCTGTAGGACGTTTCTCCCTCAAATATTATCTGCAATTGTAATAAAAAGTGTATAAAATCACTAAAATGAATATGGTGCTACTACCCAAGAAGAGTATACCTATTTCAGAAACGAGACGAGAAAGCAGTTTGACTCTAAATTGGGCATCAACGATGAAGTACATGGTACTCTTAGCGACAGTGACTACATCAAGCTACATGAAAACCCTAAGTGAAGCTAGTTGACTGCTCAATCAACCTTCAACTGATCAATACAACAGAGAGAGAAAGACCTTATGATCTTTGTTATACCACTATGTCCAGGGGCGCGACGTTGGATAATAAATTCTTGTAAATGTGTACAACCGTCATGGAAAGGAATTTCGGAAGGTAAATTGCGGATGTCATTACATACACCCATCGAAACTTTATATAACAGGGCAAAAAGGATAGACTGACAGAACCAAGGTATACAGTGTTAAAAGTCAGATATAATGAATGCCTATCAACGTGTGAAGACCAGCAGCCTTAGATTGCTGAGCAAAATGAATTAAACCAGGCAAGACGAAAACGAATGTTTGATCCACAAAGTTCCGACAAATTGGTGAATCAATTTCATGTCACTACTTCTTAATACTTTTGATATCTCCTTAGTCAAAAGAGTGAATTGAAAGGCAACACATACACAAAAAGACCACAATATAATTACAACACAGAATATCAGGATTGCCCAAGAAAAGGAGAATACTGGGTAAATTCCACTATCGTTCGCAGACTCCTGTTGTCAAACCCTTGTTCTTCAGCTCACAAAAGAACAACATCAGCAGCTTAACACAGACCCAACCTATTTGCAGAAACTACAACACTACGACATCATCTTCTCACTCACCTTAAATGGTTTGGTGGTATCAAGTCTTATTTTGCCTTGATTCCACTTGTTTCCTTGATTTCCTGTCAGTTCCCACAGCACCACTGGCTTATCTGCCTCCATATACTCAGCGTACACACGCAGTCCCCCAGTCGTATGGCCATACATATGATAGAAGAAGGTTAAGCATGTCGGCATAGTGGAGGAAATTGGACTCAACCACTTGGTAGAAATAAGACGTGCTTTGTCTCCGTTCAGTCGTGGATTTGAACTTTCAATGTATATATATTTCCCTAAGAAATAACAATCATTCAACGCAACATAAGGAAAAAATTCAAACCTCATTCTAAAGGACCTTAATCTTCACATTCTGAAAAAAAAAAGAACTCAAACTGTACAAATTTTAAACACGTTTCTGGTCTTAAAGGTGTTCAAGCTTGCTGTTTCATGTTTCTAACATTATTCAATTCTCCGCCTTAACTTTAACTCAACAAATTCAACTCTCAACACATTCTGGAAGTTTCCTTTTGCCACTTCGCTCCCAAACATCAAATATGCAAGTTCTCCTGTTGATTCTGTAAGTAAATATCTTAAATCCCAAAACTACAAACTTTAAAAATACAAGAATACAATGTCGACATTCAAAAGATTTCATGTATGTCAAAACCTAGACAAACCATTTATAATGAAATTTGACCTAATGCAATATGGAGAGTAATGTCAGTGAAGGAGGAGTACTCGAATGTATGGTCTCTCTTATAATCATTATTGCCAGGAGTAGAAAGAGGGGGTAGGCGGGAGTAGTTACTCTAAAAAGTCTTATATCATCAATGAAACACGATTCTGTTTGTAACAAAATTTCACAAGGAATACACCTTAGCTTTTCAACAATAAAAAAATGCAATAATTCTAATTGAAGAAGAATGCACAAACGAGGCAGATATTGGCAGAAGAATGAGGATGAAGAAAAGAAAAAGGAATGGAAGATAAGGCAAGAGAGGGAAAGAGAAGGCAAGTGAAGGGAAGAGAAGGCAAGTGAAGGGAAGAGAAGGCAAGTGAAGAGAAGAGAAGGCAAGTGAAGAGAAGAGAAGGCAAGTGAAGAGAAGAGAAGGCAAGTGAAGGGAAGAGAAGGCAAGTGAAGGGAAGAGAAGGGATGAGAAAGAAAGAGAAGAAAAGGGAAGTTAAAGGGTGACCGGGGAAGAGGAAAAAAGCCGGAGGATACTCTTGAGGGAGCTTGCATGCGTCAAGACGAGGTAGAATGCGAAAAATTAGTAAAATAAGGAGGAATAAAAGAAATGAAGAGAAAAAGGAAATACGGCTAAATAAAATTCAAATTTGTTGGCATGTCGCACTTTTAAAAATTGAAATATTGACATGTTTCAAAGACAATCCAGGTTTTAGAAACTGTAGAATAGTCAGCGCTATATTTTACACATCAATGCAGGCTCGAAAATGTCATCAACAATAACTTCTGCTTTTTGCCAATACGACATTTTGGATTCTCGCTTCATATGTCCATAAGCTCACTGGTGCTCAAAGTTGGCCCAACAGATCTCAAGTTTGAACGTAGAATGCCGTAGAATGTGAATGGGAACTTTTTTCTTATTAAAATACCAAATACTGCAACAAATCAGAGGTGCAACACAAAAGGGTAAAATATCTTACCGAGGTTTGCAATTCCTTGGGTGTGGTCATAACTTGGTCCGGTGTAAAAGGACGGAGTACTGCCACTAATCAACTCCCACTTAAAGTCTGATGTCTTGTCATGTTCATAGCCACAAAGGCCGTTGTCAAAGTCACAGTTACCAGGGTAACTGACGGAATTTAATGCTGCTGGGCGTGCTATAGAGGATCAAGGAAACAGCACATTGATAAATTTGTCATCACTGTTACAAATAATTTACGTTTTAAAAAGCATCGACGCGGGATTTACGACAACTTACAAACAGTGCATTCGAGCGATAATTTGATGCAAAAAAGTAAATTTTTATACCACTATGAGCCAATCGGCGCCGTCGGTTGGCCAAAGATCAATTTCTCGGGCATAGATCCAAGACCAGGAAATAAGTTTCAGTTGATAAAACATGTACAGAATGCAACTCACGCTGCGACAAATTACTGGCTACTGGGTCCGTCTTAGTGTGTGTTTTGCTTCAAACCCTACCGCGCACTTTGGTAAATATTCACATTCCCTGCCATGTTCCGAGCTTCCTGTTTCTTCAAGGGCCAATGTGTAGCAGAATATTAGAATGCTACTATAGAGTATATAGCGTTTGAATTTGTTACCTTGGCTGAAGGCATTGCTTTCTATATTGGACATTTGTAGATATAAATTTCACGGTAATTTGATACAATCATGTCAAATGCCCATAACATAAGACGACACCACGCTACTGCAATCAAGGCGGCATACCTATATCTCTTGTGTATGTCGGTTTGCATTAACACTACACGTGGCCGTGCTTTGATCACAAACGTGAAAAGGCGATATTTATTTGATTAAAATGAGTTTTCCCAATTGCTGCACAACAACGTCCCCGACGTCAAACTCAACCTTGATTGGAGCAAAAAAGGACAAATTTTTGCAAAAGGTATCATCATGTCTCGTTGTCTCCACCAGTTAAGCTAGATTGCTCTCCACAAATTAGGGCGTTTACAAGCAGTGTTTAAATCACTATTTCTTAATTGTAATCAAGGAGCTATGTTGTCAAGCCAACGTTTACGAGGTTTTCCCGCTCTTTCACTCTACCATACCTTCTAGAGTTGGTTTTGATAAGCCAGTGTAAAACGCAACTCAAAGAAAAATGACTGGTACAGTAACTTTAAAAGCAAATACCATTTCGCTTGGTTATTTTAGTCTACTTGATCACCATATGCAGTCAGTGCCCATCAAAGAAGGAGCGAGGGTTTGCAACTGCTTTTGGACATCTAGTCAACGTTATAGCCAACCAAATTGTTATAAGAACTCTTTCACAAGTGATAGTGCAATAACAGCAATAACAACGAGTTTTTGCTGAATATATACCAACTTAAAAAAACTCCAACAGATCGAAGTCAAAAAACCCTACCTTTTATGCATGTGGAACCCATAACGACCAAGACTGCAACACTCCATTGCATCATTTGTCTTCTCTGGACAAGTTCTGTACCAGATCGTCAACAAATACAACCTTCTCACGAAAGCGTGTCACAAAAATAAGAGGATGAGCATGGGGCACTTAGCGTATTTATAGCAAACTGGTTTTTGGCACATTGCTAGATTTAACAAAAGGTGTGAATCACATGCATTGAGTAATATTGGTAGACAAGCTTAACTGCAATTGGAAATAGAAAACCGCTGACCTTTGCCCACTTGAGGACAATTTCACTCACCAGCTGAAGTTATCAACACCTCCTGTTTCGACGAGCAGACATAAGATAACTAGTGTTATTGCTTATCGAGTCTAAACGCATAAAGTTGTGAAAGCATCATGTATCATTTTGCGTGATGATTGTCTTTAAAAGACTTTAAAGCCTTTTTCTTTGCGATCGGTGATTTTCACGTATTTTAACAATTTCAATCTGTGTTTCATCAGCCAATCAGTCGATATGAACAACAATCTTGACCTGGTGCTGGGACATATGTTAATACATTATGTTTTTGAAAGTAGAATCCGTTAACTATCCTTCTGTATCGTAATATATTGGGTATTTGTCGAATTCATTCAAGTGTTCAGTATAAGTGTTCAGTAAAGATGCTGTAAACGTATCTTTTTACGATTCCGGTTGGCAAAAATATAGCGGGTTTTACCTACATTTAGGGAAAATACGGGGAAAGTGGTTCAAAATTAATTATTTTGTGAAGAGGCTTTGCACCCTCCACAAAAGTTGACAAGGCAAAGTTTGCAACAACAGAAACATTTGCACGAATGTAGCCGATATCATCTTTCCCGGTGTCACAATTACGGGAAAAACTTTCTTTAATAATGTTTATCACTTGTGTTATTAACACAGTATTTGTGATTCATCCCCTCCTGTTGATGGGGTTAAGTGTAAATAAGTGTAGTCGCAATAACATTGCAGCATAACTACCTTTTGATCATCTCAAGGCATGTTCTTGGGGTAAAACGATTAGACATTCAATCCCATCTACCTCCTATTTGCTGTAAACGAGGAAGGGCATAACATCTGTATATGCTGATGCTAAGATTACTTCAAACGGCGGCCTGAGGATTTTATCCCATGTAATACATGGACTGGAGTTCATGGAGCATTAAGTGCACGAATGCCAACCACGTTAGATTTTGGTTGCGCTAGATCCGACATTATTTTGAATTTCTGTCCTTGGATTTCGTTGAATTTGTCTGCACAGCTGCTTTTTCTCCACAACAGCTTGCCAAATCACGATGCAGGCGACTGGTACAAACGATACCAGATCGGCCGAGGCCAATTCAAAACGGCCGCCAGCATTGCTGATGCCGGACAGATGGTGATGATGGAAACTCGTATTCGTATAAAAAAAGATGAAGCCAAAAGTACAAGACGAAATATCTTTTGCAGTTGGTTTTTTTTATAACTTATATTGCTTTTACTCAGTACTTTATGCCATATAGGCCACTGATGGAATTGAAGCATAATCGCTCAAAGAGAATCCCGAGGAACAAAATTTGGTTTTGATGAGGATTTATCTCAACTATGGCGTGGAAAAATGGCAAAGGGGCTCCTGGGGGTTTTGTCTAAAAATATCATTTGTGATCAAGCCCCTTTAACCAAGTTTGTTTTGTTTTTGTGTTGCCTCTTGAACGGTCTATCCCAAAGTGGGGGGTGGGGGGTTACGATACCCACATTCCCTTGTGGATATGCCACTGCAAAGACCCTTAAAAGATTTTTGTTTGGCCACAAGGCACAATTAAACTTGCCACTTTGTGTTGTATAGAAGTTATTTTTCGGTTAAGAATCTGGCCTCGTTTTGAAGTAAGAAAGAGAAAAGAGTAAAAGGAGGGTATAATGACAATGCTATTTCAGGCTGTTTACGAAAAAGATTAGATGCTAATAACAAGGACACCTTATTTTAAGAGGTAGTTTTACTAAATCTTTTAATAAGTGCTAGATGTAACAAGATGTTCCTAAAATCAAGTCACTAGCGAAATGGTTTAGGGCATCCAACTGCTTGTTATAGCCACAAGCTTATTATTTTAAGAAGAAACCATCGGAAATAGTGGTTCATAATTTCACTTTCAGTTCAAAGATGTGTTCGCTTCTCTTGGTCGTTAATTGTTGATTTGCGATATAGTTTAAGAATACGGGGATTTTTCTTGTTTGATTTCGCAAAAAGATGACATCTTATCAAAACATGGCCTGGTTTGTGTATATTACAAGAGATTATAAGATGGTGTTTACTCAAGAAAAATGGCCAAATTTCTAAGTATTTAAACACTGAGTTTAACACAACATGTGTACTTGGTCAACTGACTTTTCATCAGTTCTTTTGCACAATCTCTACTTTCTCATTTCGTTAAATATAATTTTGTCTGTCTTGTTTTTCGGTAACCCAGCAACAATTTGGTTACCTACTCGACGGTTTAAAATAGAACGTACATCTTAAGCAAACGATTGATAATCTCTAGCTACAGATAGTATGTGACATCAATATCACACATCTGTAAGGAGAATGCTGGGTTTTTTACTAAAGCACATCTCTACTTGCAAAATAATACAAGTAATATATTCAGCGGCAGAGAGTAAATGACTCCACCTAACTCATTTTTGACCTTGACAAATATTGCTTCAAAATAGGCCAGAATGATGTTGATGTCCGATAAAAAGAAATCACTGCCAAAACTGCTACCTTGTACTGGTCATAGCAACCAACAACTCAGACATTAAACATTATTTCTGTTGGTGAGATATTTTGACTTTTCCTTTGGCAAGTTACATCTCTGTAGGATTATTTCCTTTAAAACCTCATAATTGTAACCCTCGGTTTGGGTTCCCCTTTTCCAAGTCTACATTGTTAGGATGATTTTCCAAAGATTCATGGCACATGACAATGGCTTGACGTATACCCTCACTGTGGGTTGCAGGCAAGGTTCTAGCTAGCCTGAATTTTGTGCCGGGTAAAATATCAAAGTGGGAAGTGTAGAGAGCGAACGGAGCGCTCGCGACCGGGGTTCCAGAGACCCGCTTAAGGGCCTGAACCAGAGGGTTTTTGCACATTTAGAGGTGCAGGAGGAACCATTTAAGGGTAAAATTTGACGTTGAAACTTCATGTTTTAGCACTATTGTAAGTCTTGGAGAGCACTTGGGTCAATACCTTTTTAGCTTTTACGGGAATTAAAAGCCAGAGTATATTTAAACTGAAACAAATCAGTAACATATAATTGTAACAGCGGCTAGAATTTTACGAAGAAAATGAGAAATTTCTATCTGGTTTCTAAATTACTTGTTTAAGTTTGGCATAAGATTGCAAAACTACGACCTTGTTAGGTTGAAATGCGATCGAATTGCTACAAATTTGAGTTTATTTTGCTAAAACCCTAAAAGAAACTAAATTATGAAGCAGTATAAAGATACTACGTTATTTTGACCAGTATATCAATTTAGTCTGTAATTGAAGAAAAAGTCCAACACAGAAGTTCTGACCGATCAAGTTATTTAGGGCTGTTGAAGCAACAGGGGAGCGAAAACCTCGGCCAAGCAGCTCAGTTCCTCCACAATATTTTGATTTACACCAAAAAAGTCTATATTTATGTTATCTAGGTTCCTAGACATACTAGCTGCCAGTGTTCGTCCAATATCCCGGTCAATGGCCTCACATATTGCTGTTTCACAGGTTGCTCTATGTTGCAAATTTCTTGTGGTTATGAAACATGGCTATTTTAGGAATGTTTGCGCGGGGAAAACATATCTGATTTCTCGATGTCTCTTGGCTATGCTTTGTTTGAAGATGGTTGCATGTCTGTCTCATTTCTTCCTTGCATTTATCAAAGTTTTAAAGATGTTTCGGGTCACAGTATCCAGAATTTTTATAGGAACCAGATGAATCTTTAATACCTTGTAGAGCTTTCTGTCGGACTTATCATGTATTTTGGACCAACTCCCTAGACCATTATTGGCGAGGTAGGTGCATATATGTTGCAAAAGGCCCTCTGTAAAAGTTTAAAAATCTTTTAAAAATTCCTGAATTCAGACAGTGATCTTGATCAACCTAAGATTACCTGTTTGGAGACCCACGATAGATATTACCTGTTAAGTTCATCAAAACCCGTCCGTATCTATTAGAGTTAAGATGCTGGCAAACAAACAAAAAACGCCAGCAGTACCAAGAGGTTACGTTTTGATATTTCAATTATGTGTTTTCCCCAAGGAAACCCACAGAGGGGTTAATTTGGAGCCTTGACAGTACCTCACCTCTGAGGACTTTTAGCTGAGGCATGGGGCATTTACACTCGGATGCCACTACTGACACCACCGATTGCTAGATTGGAATGTGACCTTCCGATTGAAAGCCAATGGCTCTAACTACTGCTCATATATGAAATCTACATCAACAATAAATTGTTTTTCATAAAACAGAGTGAAGTAACTTTAAGAAACCTTTATCTTAATACTACAATTACATAAGCAAAAGAGTATCATTCAGCGAAAATTATTGCAAAAATGTGTGACGCAATGCAAGAAATAAAGCATCAGTATATGGAGTTGGCTTAAATTATAACGAATCAGTAGTACCAGAAAAAGCATAGAATATAAGTAAAAATAAAAGTAAGAGATTGTCCAGTTCACTCAACTGTTTTGTATCTTAAGAAAGTCCTCATTTTCTGTAGCCTCTTTTATGCCTATGCGAAGAAAATAAATCAAGTAGTAGCCGTGGCATAAAAGTTAACGCATCAAAGTAAATGCATCAAAGCAAATGCATCAAGTAAATGCATCAAAGTAAAAGCATCAAAGCAAATGCATCAAGTAAATGCATCAAAGTAAAAGCATTAAAGTAAATTCATCAAAGTAAATGCATCAAAGCAAATGCATGAAAGTAAAGGGATCAAAGTAAAGGCATCAAGGTAAACGCATCAACGTAAATGCATCAAATTACGTGCATTCTGATCTTGTTGACGACGATAGTTTACGGGACACGAGGATAAAAAAGTTTGCTTCGTACAGTGTGTGAAGCTCCTGACTAGACTCTGCTTAGAACTTTTACAACATTGTCTTGTCCAGTTTACTTGACAGCACACCCCATTATCAGAAATGCTCAGATTTCTAACAGTCAATTCCAATGGCGTTACCTATCACCACATAAACACCGACCTTAACAAATATAGTTTTAAATACATGTCATATGAAAGCTGAGATAATTATTGTTTAAAATTGTTCAAGAGCTGAAGTTCAGAACAGGAGGCCATTTTATTATGGAAAATAAATGCTCATGTTTGCATTTAACCTTAGATTTAACCTGCACAAGTATAAAATAAATAATGTTTGCTTGCTCGGTATATCCCGTTAATAGGATCCTGTAAACAAAAACATTGCATTTTTGGCAGCAATGGAAAACCTTTTAATGTTATATTACTTTGTTTTAAGTGAAGGGTTGAAAAAACCTGAGGCCATTATGATGATGACAATGTTCATCGCAAAATAAGGGGCAAAGATATATTGTCCAATTGTTTCGACCATGGACTAGGTTTAGGCTCTATGGTTAGGGCATTATGTCGTTGCAAACTATTAATCTATAATTATCTGAATTGAATTCAAATTCAGAATTTAAAGAGAGACGTTAATTTTATCTGAGGTCAAATTATGACTAATCAGATACACGATTCTGAATTTGAGAAAAAAAACTTAATATAGGAATATTGCTCTTACATGTAAAGGAAAATCGTTGTTAAGAGGGAGAAAACATTAATCACTTATTAACGAGTCCATTTGTTTCAACAAAAGCACAATTATCAAGGTTGAATGCAAGAGTGCAGACTAAGGACTCACCAGTGTTGTGCGAAATGTCTATAAATAACACATTGTATAAAGTTAAAACGTACAATTTTAAGACAATATATTTGCGAATACTTTGGAAAAATCCGTATTCATATTTATGGGACGATAACATGGTTTAGACAGCCGATGGCAATGTGTTTAACCCTCTATTAGGTCAGTTAGCACTGATGACTACTCTTTAACGCTAAAATAAAATATTATTGAGTTCATGTTCCACAAAAAATGGCATCAATATACTTCTTAGGGTATTATACTGCAGACAAAATATTTTATCCCTTTGACCTTTGGTGCTGGAAGCATGAATTCGGAAATAATAATCCATGTCCATCTAGCGACCATTAGGGACCCAAGAACTGTTCTTTAATAAATGTCCAGATTTGTCCATTTGTGTCATTTATTGAAATTGTATAGGTACGACGTATATATTATCATTACACTTCCATTCCTTTTTTTAGCTTCTTATGTAATCATTAAGTAACCCTTTGGAACATCCAACATTTACCACACTTCTAATTACTAGTTACTGTTTTCTATACCTGTCCACCATTTTTCTATCTTTGTGCGATGCAAAGCACTAAAATACTACATATACTTCTGTAATAATGTCCTATCTAATAATTTCTCTGAAGATGTCAATTTTTGTGACGAAACGTGAAGATAATAGTTGATTAGTTAAAGCTGTGTTTGTTTCTCTGAAAATTATCAACCTGGTTCTTATATATATAAGAAGAATACCTTTTCCACCTGACTTCAGTTGCTACCACATATGCATATGACATCATTTTCAGTATCATCTGAATGTTATTTGTTTTGAAAGGAGAAAGTGCTGATGTTGAAGAATCCTTTGCACCATTTAATTTCAATACTCACACACCTTACAACCGCCTGCAAAAATTACAAGCACGGCGAGTCAAAGGTCGTTGGTGAACTCGTAAAGAAGCAATGTTCAAGCCGAGCCCAAAATTTTATAACAGTATTTTTTGATACTTATATATATTGATAAAACACGGCAAAGATAGGTACTGAGGGCAAATCGTAAGTTCACGAGCGTTTCCAGCAAGGTATAGACTCCACATTCTGCAGAAATAGGTTTATTGGATCCAAAGAAAAATGCAGTAAATTTGGTAGCAATAGCTTAAAGTACTAAGCCAAAACAAATTGTTCAGAGATACATCTCAGTTTCTCCCTTCTGCATACACCTCGCGATATGGCCTTCGTCAATTGTCTTGCAATTTCTCTCCAAGCTGACTTAAGTAAACGAGCGTTATCAACGTAAAAAGGGGGTGTTATAGGACCGTGACAGAAATGGCAGTTCACCGTGATGTCATAAGACGTCAGTCGCAACCGACACTCCATTTAGGATGGTCTTGAAAATTTTTAAAACTTGGTTGTTTTCCCCTCTAGCTCGAAAGTATAAGAACACCAATTTTTACCTTACGGTTCTTAATCAGCTGCGATAGAGTTTTTCGTATGCATGTAATTGCAAAAGGAAGGCAAAAACGCATAAAAACGAGCCATTGTTTACAGCTTTGAAAACAATTTTAACTTCGGTTTCAAGCTAAACATAGCTACCTATAAATTAAATTACACTACATACCCTTTAATTCGCAACTCATAATAATAATAATAATAATACATAAATACAGAAGTATATCTATACCCTCATACGAAACGTTCCACTGTATCCTGACCCGTGCAATGATAAATACAATTTGGGACTTTAAACTAAGTCACAGTTGTCTTTTACGTTATTTTATCCAATATAGCTCATACAGTGCTATAGAAGAGAAATGACGCTGTCTTAGAAACATGATGTTACAACATCGACAGCTTTATCATGTACAAAGACAATACAAAAACACAACTCCGCTTGACTCGTGTTTTTAGCCTACAAAATGTCCCTTTGATCGCTCGGTCATGTCACATCTTTGGTATTTACAACATATACAGAAAATCTGCCAGAGATAGAACCCACTTCACCTGTTGAAATGACCTCGGAAGAGGAAGAATGAAAAGAACTCCCACATTGTCCGCTTGTACTAATGGCCCAAGTACATCGCACTTACACCCAATCCCTCCTTCTTTGAGAACATTTTTTTTAATTGTGTGTGGAATGTCATTATATTGTGCCCGCGAGGTATTTGCTTACAATGCGATATTTCACAGGTAAATAACTCCTACCCAACTAGACCGAAGGGCTACGCGCATTGCAAGTGAAGGTCATAATTCACTTTTCTCGCCATGTTAACAAATACGTCAGGAAGACGTACATAGCCTGTTGACGCTTACGTCTTCTACAATTTAAGTCAAAAACGTGCTCAGATATGAAAATTACATAATACCGTTATTGGATCAGTATATCTTTCAGAATTCGCAAAACTTCAGCAAGCATTGTCTTCGCCAATGGCTATGAAGTATGAAGCAACACGATCATCCAATGTGAACTAGCTGAAATAGCCATCTGGCCACATTTCGAAGCGAACTATGACATATGTGAGTAGTTGGCAGGCCAAATGTAATTAAATTTGTTCAGCCTCCTGGGTGACGATAACGGAGGATGTCGAAAGACCTACGCATAAGATATCGTAAGGATACAGTCGCGTATTGTAAGTATGCAGTGATGTCATTGCCATGACTTCGTCAAAAAATATGACGGTCACTTCTCCGTGGAATGTCGGCCATGTGTGCTTATACTCATATCGATGGACATAGTAGCCAAGAGCCTTTCACGGTCAATTATCAACCAACTATCACACAAAATCCCCACGATAACCTCACGTGCAATGTCTAAATGTAAGACAGCCTAAATAAAATTGTTGGATACTTGTCGTTCTTTTTCCATCCAATAACAAGAAGAACAACTTCTTCTCCCAAGCAAATAATCATCCCGCTAGGGTCACCACTGGAGTAAGAGCCATTAGCACTGATGTGAATGTTTAACGTCTTGGTCTAGAAGATGGAATGTGTGTCTGTCTGCACAGCTGATGAAGACATCATGCAGTCTCAAGTGACCAAACTGTAAATTTCTTTGCTATTATCGATATTTCAAACCATCATCCAAAAGGTCATGAGGAACAAGGTCAATAGTCCTCTATGACTGGGGAAGTTTGTGTCATTTATGACGTAGCTATTGTGCGCATAATTTGATGTAGGTTCTCCATCGTCCATCTAAGCTTTTGTTTTTCGTCACCAACTTTCATCTTTACTTCATGCAAAACCTGTCCACACAGCATAAAGGAGAGATTACTGACGTTAAAAGCAAAAAATTATAAAACAAAGAACTTAACAGTCCAACAATTCTTAACAAGAAAATTTCAGACAAGGTTTTTAAATCTCGCAGATGACTTGTTTCCCAGATTCCAGGACGCCACCTTTCAAATCTTGGTACGTATCGAATAAAATAAAAGAAAATAGTAAAAGAAAGAAAAAGAACAGAAAGGCAAGGAATTCGATAACATGAGGGACGTGGGCTACATCGGGTCAAATTTATTGCTACAAAGACTTGGAGTAAACATAACATAATTAACTATGTCAATATCAACTGGAAAGCAAGTACTTCAATATCAATTAGGATGTCAGTAAGTCTATACTAGGTAGGATGCCAGTAAGCAATATCAACTAGGATGAAGGTACGTCAATATCAACTAGGATGAAAGTAAGTCAATATCAACTAGGATGCCACTAACTCCACATCAATTAGGATGCCGGTAAGGCAAAATCAAATACGATGCCAGTAAGGCAATATCAACTAAGATGCCACTAACTCCACATCAATTAGGATGCCAGTAAGGCAAAATCAAATACGATGCCAGTAAGGCAATTTCAAATAGGATGCCAGTAAGGCAATATCAAATAGGATGCCACTAACTCTACATCAATTAGGATGCCAGTAAGGCAATATCAAATAGGATGCCACTAACTCTACATCAATTAGGATGCCAGTAAGGCAATATCAA
>JANTCA010033312.1:0-20566 GCA_024741275.1 Chironex yamaguchii | reverse complement strand
GAAACTGGCTTATCATATATCATATCATATCATATCATATAATATCATATCATATCATATCATATCATATCATATCACATCACATCACATCACATCATATCACATCACATCATATCACATCATATATTATATCGTATATCACATGACATCACATATTATATATCATATATCATACTACATATCGTATTATATTGAATTATATTATGTTCTCATATTGTATTATATTACATTAATTTATACAATATTACATTACATTATATTATCTTGAATAAACTCAGAAATGCTACATGTGCACTCCAAGTGTGCCGAGTTCCAATTCTACCAGATAATAAGATGTTGGCATCCTCAAACAACAGTCCAACTAAACAGAGTCCTCTTGACAATTATCAACAACAGCATGGCATGCAGCCATCCATGCAAACAGCAATTAGCGTACGTGAACAAAATCCCAGAAAACATAAACAAAATTATTTGACAAGATCATGTAAATTGTTAAAATAGTTTTACTTTACGCCTACCTGAGGGAGTCTGGGGCAAAAGCCCAAGTCCGTGAAGAAGCATGTTTTTCTGATAAAAAAGAACAACGTAGTTACAGGTAATATTGCATGACAGATGGCAAGTATTTCAGGAAAGAACGTTACACATTTCCATTAATATCGTCTTTCTGGAAAACCAATATAATGATCACTAAGCAGAACATTGCACAAAGTAATTGAATTCAAAATGAATAACCGTAACCGAAAAATGGAAGTTGGGGAAGTGAAAACTGTTATATCTATCAACTACTCACTTCTTATGCTACTTTAACTGTTCAAAGCTACCTCTTGCTCATTGATATCACTAAACCCTCTGTCTTACCTCGAAACATGATCAATGTCCGTTTTGCAAGAGAACGGTCACATGCCAGCAATCTAGGGACATGCTCAAAAATTTCACACATGATAGATTTAACTGCAAATTTGGAATACTGTGTTTGGGCAGTAGTGGTCCAACCTACTTTCCAAATTCTATATAACTAATTACAAAACTGGATCTTACGATCAGCAAACTAGTGATGTACCACACAAGGTTTCCTCCGTTATCAATCGTCTGTGGCAGATAATTTGGTCATGGAGCAGAAAGAGTCGGAGATACAGCAAAAAGATTAACGTATCACTGAGACACTGTGATACAGTGAACATCAATAATCATCTGCTGCAACTCACAGGTATAAATTAGGCTAAATGTATATTCCTTACAATCTTTAGATCCCTCGACCACACCACCACCCAACTGTCACTGACAAGGAACGTTCGCTAGGTATTAACACAGCACCTTCACGGGATATACTGTACTAAACTAAAAAATAGGGCCATACCTAACGAGGAACAACTGAAGTAGCAGAAATCCACCTCCAACTCAGTTTTAAAAACAAGTTTATTTGAGTCCCAAACAAATCCCCAGAATTGCAACGAAAGAAATTATGATAGCTTTATAATAGTCTTTCTGTAACAACTTAATCCCAAGGACTGTGCTCTAAAATGTACAAGACAGCGGGGTCTCTGTCAAAACGTTTTCACGGAAGCCCAAAAATAAATATATTGTAAAAATTAAACTTAAAGTAAAATAAAAAAGCTCCAAAACAGGTTCTGTAGTGTACCTGAGTCAGTGCTCTCCAGCTTACTGCAAACTGGATATTCAAGATTAATTAAACAATAAAAAATACCTTTAAAAAGGTTTTCAAAACAAAAAATGAAATTTTACAGAATAAGAGTTTTTCCCAAGCCCCCAAAACATAAGAAAGTCGAAATTTCAGACCATCAGCAAATAAACCGAGTCCGATTTTACAATCTCCTACACCCGCTGGGAAGTAAATACTGTTAAAACAAGATCTGTCGATTACAAGTTCATGCGAAATAGTAACGAAAATAGGAAATCGACCTTGGTTATTGACAATATCGATGTATGTGAACCTTGTTGAGAGTTGGCGGCTTAAACGGGCGACGAGGTAACATACCTTTGGTGACGGTTGGGGCTTAAAATGTCGATAATCGTGAGATGCATTATTTGGAGTTCTTGGTGGCAGCAATGCCTTCCGCGTTTCCGGCTTATCTGTGGACAAAAAGCATTACGTAGGGATTCCTTGTGAATTGGTAGAAAGAAACAAGTACAAAATCTTTCATTGCAACAAAGACAAGACTGCGTAGTCTGTGTTCTTAAACTAGAAATAAATGGATAGTCATTTTAGTGAGATAATCATTTCAGGGAGATAATCACTTCAGGGAGATAATCACTTCAGGGAGATAATCCCTTCAGGGAGATAATCCCTTCAGGGAGATGATCAGGTCTAGGATCCAAAATATGATAAAAATTTTAAACTCATCCTATACAAGTATTGACAGATTTGTTCCTAAAATACTCCTGTCTTGAAGGTCCACAAATTGCAGTACTTTGTGCAAGAAACTTAATCCACATGACAACGTAGTAACAATAGCATAAAAAGGAATCATCACTATAACCAATTTCAGACATTTATTTACTTTTTATACACGGTGATTCTTTCGGCATGTCCTTTTCATGGTCCTTGTCGTGATTAAGCACATTACGAATATCGTGCTTCCTTCCTTCCATGCGTGATCTACCTTCTTCAGATGAGCGTGGTCTGTCTCTATCAAAGGATCTTTCTTCTTTCGTTCGCTCCGGTCGATTGTCGGGATGGCGATGCAACTCATGCGGATCGCGCGGTCTATCTAATAAACCTAATTCCGTTCGACGGTAGTATTCCGCCAGTCGGGGACTTAATGGAGGGCCGTGTCTGTGTTGATAGGGGTCGGAACCACCGACAAGTGACGGATGGAGATACGGATCAACTGGTAGGGGGAATTCTCTTCCGTAGTATGGTAAAGAGGAATAATACAGCTGACTATGTGGCATATCCTGTAACGATAAGAAAAATACGATCAAGTATTCGATTGAAGGAAAACTGATTGCAGTGGAGGACATTTAACTGATTAGCTCACGTAACAATAGCCGCAACCAGCGTCAAGAACTGTTTTGAGACCTTTAAGCCCCTATATGGTCCTTATTAAAAAGGAGGATAATAACACAATTTGCTATCTGTCTCAAAATTTGCCGGGCAACAACCCCGTAACCCCGTTGTATCTATGCCAATGGTCCCAATCCTTCTAGCTTTCTACCAAAACCAGTCTCTCGCAAGCAACACCATCATCCTATATTGCTAACAATTTTCAGGATGGATTAAACTGAGTCTTAAATATTAGTTCCTTCCTATCGATTCCCACACTTGGCTTAAGTTTCCCCTCGCTGTCACCAGATACATAACAGGGGTCAATCACTCTACGAGGATCAGATAAGCAATCTTCTCCAGTGCTGCCTACCTAACCATGCCATCTTTTTAAAATTTTTAAAGAAACCACAAAAATGTACCAAGAGACGAAAGAAAGAAAAGGACGCAAATGGAAAGAGTCAAAACTGCTCCCGATAACGAAATTGAACTTTCCTGGCACCAATTTCGCTTGTAATTTCGGGCAACGAGGCCTAACGTCACCACCATGATCTCTGAATAAAATTGTGTGTATTTTCAAAGCGCACTGTTCTTGAACAAACGCAAAGGTAGGGGGTATAATGTCTCCCGTCGTTCATCCTACAACACGAGTTTTTCTTTAACAATGCGTCCTTAAAAAGATCGTACATACTCTGTTGGGATCTTTAAACTGTTTGTCTCGTACAAGCCCCAAACAGGCAAATTTGCCATCAGAAAACAGAGAAAACTATCACTTCGGAATGCATCAAAACCACGCTTCCGAGACTGAAAGCAAAAAGGCTCTTCAAGCACTCAAGTGTTTTCTCGTTGTGACGACCTTTGAATACCGCAGTGTTGTTTCATCGTTAAAAACAAACGCTTATGACGCACATGCACTAGTGTAATAGGCTCTTTTAAAATGGTAGACATATAGGTCACTATTCTAAACACGACTACCAACCGCGATATGCAAGCCAATGTTCAATAGACGTTTTATCGTGTCACACAAAGTAACGCTAAGATAACTGCTTGAAAATCCAGTAATCTTAACTGCACCACAGAATGACTTTATTTAAACTAACAGGTAATCACTTTTGTCAAGAACAATAGTTCATACGTTGATCTATAACAATCACAAGTCAGTGCGTGTAACATCTCATCCACCTCTAAGGAACAAAAGAAAAGAGACGAAACTGAAGGTGTTCTCGGGGAATGCACGGTTGGCTAGTGTTTTCTAGCCTGGGTGCAAAGACTTGGGTTCTAACAAACTTGGCTTCAAATCTCACGTAGTATGATACCAGCCGCCTGCAATCCCAAAAACAAAGAAAAACAATCTGTAATAAATCCGAGTCGACGCGAAGCTGTAGGACGCTTTGAGACAAAACAGTGCATGTAGTTACCGTTGGAAGAGTATACGTCATCCCACCCTACCCGGTTTTAGCCTACGATTGCGGGCATTCAGTTAGTGGGATTCTAAGCAACACTCTATTTTCCATTTAATGAATAACAATTTTATGTTCATTTGTATGGTCGGGCAATATCATGATGCCTCCAGTGGATTATATATTAATACGGGGAAGGTAGGTCGAAATTTAGCAGACGGATCGTGTTTTTAGTCAAAACTGCCGTAAAGTTATAATTTTTATATCTGCTAGATACTAGCCCCATGGCACTTCACTGTAATAAATATTTTAGTAAGTCCCCTGCAATGAATACGGGAGCCCATGCAGTCCTAGATTAGTGCATGTGTTGGCGATAAACAAAGAATTATGGGACACCGTAACCGTCAGCATCGATGTCCAACCAATGTTGTATTTCGCATACACTAAGAATCAGCCCGCCGAAAAATATTCAGCTTCAGTAAATGTACATTTTTCGGGTAAATGCAACAGAACCTGCCACTTTTAAATTGATTAGAAAATTTCGAGGTCGACTTACTTCCAGGTATATTGAAATACCTTCGTATTTCAAGAGGAATTGCAAACTAAAGTCGTCACTGAACAACAGACATGATGAATTGGTAAGCGCTTTCCAAATGCCAATTTCAGCAAATTTAACAGATTGTACATTGCAGCAGCAATCATAAATTTGTATTCTTACCTTATATGGGTGTTCGTGTGTACGTAAAGAACTTAGCAGATGTCGGCGATATTGTTCAGTGTCATAAAAGGCTGGTTGGACGGGGGGCCATGACCAGTCATAACCTCGTCGTCTTAGATCCTCCTCAATCATATGATGAGGAAAGGGTTCCTTTCGCTGAACGAGAACATGACAATATAGAATTTTAAGTATACATGACATCATCAGTACAAACATAATGTAAATAACAACACAAATATAAGTTCTGTATTCATATAATGCTAACTGCATACATCTTGTCGTCTGTTTTACTGACGAGACCAACCCACTCTTCTGTACGTGTTAAACCTTAATGGCCGCGTTCTAGACAATTCACATCATACGACTGATAAGACGAGTTTTACATGACCAAAGTAGACAAAATAGATCAAGATGGCACAAAAATACACCCCTATATTAGCTGTGATAATTCGAGGTACTATTTACTTAAAGTGACAAAATATGCCTCATTCTGTACCCTGGAGGATGTAGTATCAAGATAGCCTCTGATTATACCACCTAACAGTGCTGCAACCCAAGAACATCAACGTTCTGTCAAATGAGCGTGAAAATTAGCTGAAAAAACTTGCAACATGTCAATGGTCAAGGTACAACTAGTTACATCCACAAGAGTGGTAGTATGTGCACTTAAGAAATGTAAAATAAGATGTGCGGGGTGCCGAGGTTTACTAAAAGACTCACCTCGATACCGTGTCTATGTAGTGGATAAAATTCCTCCCTGAAACGATGCGCATGATAAGGTCTTATATCAGACAATCCACTCCCAGCCAAACTCTCGAAGGGTAGTCCGTGAGGTCTTGCTCCGTGCTCCCCCGGACTGCCATGACGATGCCCAGATTCATGTCCGTGGACAGGACAAGGAGCCTGGGAACCATGATTGTGAATCGCCGCCGACAGCGGCCCAAACCTCGAAAACGCCTCTGACGGTGAAGACGGTCGGAAAATAGACGAAGGTGGCTCTCGAGAGGGGCATCTGGCGGAACTTAGTAGTTTGGAACCATGATCCTATTAGAAATCATAAAGCAGTACACTGTTTAAAAGTGGAAGTGATCACCTATTGTGCGTTGCTGGAAGAATCAACTGTGATGCTTTTTTAGTACATAACACAAGCACACAACATTACAATGACAATTAACAGACCCTAATGTACAATAGCCAACACAAATATCAATGCCTACAGACGGTGCAATCCTAAGGTAAATAAAATTCTATCCCAACTGACTTCCAGATGACAGTTTTTTACCACAAAACAGGGACACTTCAACAACGTAAGCTTTACGAAGGTTTCGTACGACCACCACTACACATTTACAGAATCACTTGATTTCTGGCCTTCGTATCACACTTACTTTTGCCAGTAGGATATGAATAGAGCCATTGCAGTAGCAATAATATACGGTGACATTTTGCAACACAACTGCTGCAACGAAGACTCTGTACGATGAACTACGATTTACTGCGACTCTTTGTCTCTTAAGACTAGATGTACCACACTAAAGATTGACAATTTGCGCTGGTATTTAATTTGGTGATCGTACCTTGGCTGAATCCAGTAACTTACAACGCAGTCGCTATCGTGTTCAATAGTTTAAAATATTACATCATAAACCATGGACAGCTGTTGAGTGAAAAACCTTTAAATCTAGTTTTTCTGTTGTCCTCGACCACCTTATTTAATGATCCTAAACACACTAAGATGTTGTCAACATCTCCCTCAAGAACAAACTTTGTATTCATAAATGACAGTCCACAAAATTAGGAAGTCTAATGACTTTGTACAGCAAAGAAATAACAGCACATTGTAATTATACCTCCTCAGGGAGTTTCCTAACAGGTTGCGGATGAACGAGTCCCACGTTGCTAGAGGAACGATCCTATAAACAACAAAGATACTTCACGAATACCAATTTTGCACCAACTAGTATCTGCAGACAGGGATATACGGGGTCGTTTACCTGTTGTACTAGACAGGGGTAAGTCGAAAAAAAACACGGCAGTTACCATTATCAGCTGTCTTTCCTGAACCAGAGGGCACACAATGTCACAATTTTGACGGCAAGGGCCAAATTGATCACACTACATATGAGTTGTAAAGTATTCAACAATATAAACTCATCATTAAATATACATAATTGTCAAAATTTGTTATTTACAATTAATCTCCTGTGGTTGAAATAAGCATGTATCAAAGGAAAGAAGCAACAAACCAAGGAAATGATACAGTTTAGGCCAAATTACTTGTACTAAACTCAGTTACGGATTAACGTTTCCAACTGCAAAACTGAAAACTGAGCGGAACAGAATTACAAAAAAAATCATAAATTATTGCACAAAGTACACTCGTAAATATCTGTTGTAACGGACAGAAGAACACAATCCACCTGTCTCACAATAAAAAACGACTCAGTTTCACAAAAAGCAAAAAATTGAGAAACTCATAAAGCCCACGGCGTAAAGTCGTTGACACAACAACATGCGCCATTTTAAGATCTCTGGCGAAGAAATAGCAAAGGATAAGTGACAAGAACAAATTCTCTTAAGCGATTTCTAATATTCCATAAAATTCACGGCGCAACGTATAATGGCAGTAAATACATAAAAATTCACAAGACTAATGAGGGGAACAATGAAAAAATGTGTGCGCTAGATGATAATACACAGCAACACTGAATTTTGCACAGCAACATTGAATTTGGTAGAACTTCATTCGAAACAATGCAGCCTTTTTCCAGAGCAACATTCAATTTTGCAGAGCATCAGGTAACCGTTGCTCCCTTGTCATTTTTCAGCTGACATAAGAATTATATATGGTATATATAATAATCTTGCTAAGGTATCCTGTTATACTATGGACCCTACCTGTCTACAAATCATGATTTAGAATTGGTAACTGCTTAAATGACAGGAACGTGCAAGTTCTGTGGGTTAAATCTATCACATCTGCCTATGCCGCAACGACATCAGGACTCCTATTGGGATGAGCTATGTATGTACCTTAAACCGCTCTTGAATTTTTCTATAACAATAGGTCAATTCTACCACAGCCAAAAATAATCGTCCAGAAAAATTTTGCTAAAATTTTTCCCTCACATGTCCAAAGCCTTGGGATCTACAGACTTGCACGAGCTTTCTCGTAAACTCGATATTTGCAAGTGGAAAGGGCTAAATATCAAGAAGTTAATAATTTTTGTGTCCAATCAGATTACAGATCAGTGGCATGTTATTCTCATATCGCCATAAATCATTTCACCTTGAAAGTACATTGGGAACTTTGCACATCCTGCTTACGACATCAGATGATAAAATTAAAATCTAAAAATAATAAGTTGTTTAGAATTGGCCAGTTGATAGTACAGTGCTATTTACAATTGTCTCAAGCTTCAACCAATATTTGCGTTAGATCTTCTCAGCTTTATGTCAGATTTAACAGCTCCCAAGATATGCTAATTTATTTCAGCCTCCACAACCGTGCTTACAGTTTCGTGCAATATCTTATAATAGTCAACAATGGTTGGCTGGGTTGGTTGGTGATGGTAGATCGCGATGACGTAAATAACCACCGTGTTGCGAGTTGAACTTCGTCCAATAATGACACATAATATGCAAAGGCAGATGCACACACCATATCTACCATCAGATCAAGGCAGAGGCATAAACGAATAAAACCTCTATACCAAGCTGTTTCCTAATAACTAAACAAGCCAGTTATTATATTAAGTGACCAAGTAGAGGCACTGCATTTTCGCGCCGGTAAACAGACAGCATCAATTCTGAGCACAAGACCATTATCTAAGGGTCAACGATAGCTAACAGTGCGATTAATATTCCCTTCCTCAATCTATAGGTCAAGGTTTAAAGCAACAGCGATAGCCAGTTGTTTGCAACGCGCGAAGAATTGCTTGTTTTCATTATATTTTATCTTGTAACGAGATAACCGACCAAGGTCGCCCTGTATAAGGGCTGTCCCCTTGAGACCTAACCAAAAACTGAGCCTAAACAATTTTTATTATCAGTTGGCTTGTAAATTACTTCAAAATAACACTTATCAGCATTTGAAGATGGCACAATTGACTACTTCTTTTCTACCTTGCCAGTGTTCCATCCTGTAAGTAAAAAGGCCTGTTAGTATCATAGAATCACAGTGAAATTGGATGTGACGGATTGCTTAAACTTAACTAGGTCCAAATAGGTGTAGACAGCAAACCCAACCGGTCTTTATGAAAACAAAACGCGTAGAGAGTAAACATAACTTTCAAATTCCACAGGTTTGTTATGGAGCTTGCACATGCGCATCGATTCAACCATTACGAAAGGAATGAACTGACTCAAATTTCGCACTCAGATAAGAAATTTGAGTGTAGCAACTCGTATACAATTTACCAAAACTAAACATAACCTAATGAATTATCAAACTACTGGTCTTCATCTATTGTTTCTTTGCAGCAAGGCTCCTTGAAAAATTCATCTTGTATCGGCAGTATCTTTCAGATAACGCTTCCTGTATTTTGATTTCAAAAGTTACTCAGCACCTTATCAAGGAGCGCAAGTTGATCAACAAATATCACAATGAGGAAAATATTCGTCTTTGAGACATATTGAGCACACGGCCTTCCCCTAGGTATTTTTCACAAACCATAAGGTCACGGGAGATAAATAACTAATAGATCAATGAATACCATCCCACTGTCGTGCAGATCAGGAATTTAAAAACAAACCTACCTACAACTGATTGAAACGATTATCAAGACTAACCAGCAACCTAAACCCTGCATGTAATTTTGGCCCTTGGCACTAATTTTAACTCGTAAATCTCTGATCAATCTCAAAGTTAAATATAGCTTTGAAATATTCGTATTAACACAGGATTTGAGAAATGTCTTGGAAGAAGGACAATGTTGACCTCACGTCAATCACGGTAGAAACGAAGTACTTTCGCCTGTTTTCCTGCAGACGATGCTTGAGCGATCCGTTTCTTAAGACTTCAATCACCTTCAAAACGTCTCTAAAACTAAGTGCGAGGAAATTACCCTTAGCAAAAGGCTTATAAATCTTTCTAATACCGTGAAGCTTTTAAGTCCTCAATATTTAATAATAATAAAAAGGTTCTGCACAATAGAAACCGTTGAAAAGACTAGTAATTCCACTAATCCATACCGCTATTGCTAAGAGAAACCTAAAACCGCCTCACATAGCCAACATTACAGAGCCGTTGAACTTTCAATTAAAAGCCAAAATGACCTGCTTCGCGATCAAAAACGCAAACTCAAGGTTTATCCTAACCATAACAAAATCTATAAAAAACGGGCCTCTTGGATAAGCGCATGGAAAATTAACACACGAAGTCCTTAAACGATTGATACTCATGAAAGGTGTCTAAACTTCACAATCATATCTTAACGAAGATAATTGAAACAGACAAACTAAAGGGTACAAAAAAACACAATACTCTAAATGATACTCGCTTCTCTGTGCCCTAACTGTTCATTAACCACACCTTTACAAGAAAATTTATATCAAGCTCGTGTATTGTAGAAAAGATGAACCTCTGATCATCTCACTTACATAAAATGGCATGGTTTACAGGCCGTGTACATACAGAATCCACCATGTGCTCCCACTTGACGTCCAATACCACAGCGAACGACAAGAGAATACGTCGGTTACTTGATAGAAAAACTTTTATCCGTAGATTTTCTTTATTCAAAGAAAATCGGTTTATGTAAAAAACCCATCCTATCCCTTCACTTGTCACAATAATGTCATTCCTTTGGTAACTAATGATTAAGCGATAACCACTTTGCCGAACAATCGCTCCTTATTGTCAACTTATCATACATATTTAACGTTTTAGTAATGACACTCGAAACTTTGTTGATAATACGATCAAGAAGTTCTTGTTTATTCAAGGGTATGTACTCGAAAGAAGTCCATGGCCTGAACATCCACACCGACCAACTCTCAACAAACTTGTGGCTAACTTTCTCGACTTGGGCAACGATGCTACATATTTCCAAATGTTGTTAATTCTACGTAATAGAAAAAAGCCGCCTTGGAAGCGTTCAATAGCAAAACACTGGCTTTTGTCTCGAGTATTATCCGCTCGGTGAGAAATTGAAAGCCTGTAATCTTCAAATTTGTTTCAAGCACCATTTTCAACCATTTCTTTTTGCCTCACACCAAACACAGACAATACACTGCTCAATGACCATACGCCGTGGAAATGTGTCACTTGAACAAATACCACTGCTAGAACTGGGCAGAATTGAAAAGACTTTTATATGACCAAAAGGACTAACTTTGCACAACTAACATAACAATGATAAACAAATGAAAACCTGTCTGAACATTACCATTGCTAGTGAGTTTCAAAACACCTTACGCCAAAGTGACAGACACATCCATTAACATTTCATCTGGCCCTGGGTTATAATAGTTTAAGCCCTTGTTTTCGTGTGGATTTTAACCCTACGTCCAGATAAGCCTAATATTCAGCTTAATAGCAGATAGGTAGGCTGTTAACTGTGCTCCCATGCTTCACTACGCTGACAAGAGTAAAAAAACCCAGCATTTTAATAGGTTTATTTAAACCTGAGAACACTATAGCAAGGAATAGCCTGTCGAGGTGCAAACGGTTCCAAGACACCTCAATCTACTTGCAAACAGATTTGACGCTGTTACCTGGGTATTTCAAAACATGGCAAGCTTGGTAAATGGTAACGTCAAATGTACAATTGCTTGGCACAATATCAGACAGGCCAGGGAATACTTTGTACAGTGGAAATGTGGTGAGTGTGATATAAAGAATTTCCCTCACAGCCTCATTTGGCACAATAGGGCTCAGGTCAAAGACCTTCGGGCTACAGCTTAAAAACAAGTATTCTTATGAAGAGAGGTAGAGAAATGTCATACGATCCTTGTTTTGATCGTAGCTCAAAACCCTCCTGTGCTTAGTTGCGGCGTTTCGTTTCTTGTTATCAGCAGATTCACTTCATCAAATGGCATTCTTACTACAAATAAGAACTGTACACTTTATAAAACTATGATCTTAGAGGAGAATTTTAAGCCATACAGTATGTGTTTGTTCGTATTATGTGTGTTTTTCAGCATTCTGCTTCATGCTTCAGTAGTTATGATTTCAGCAAAAGATCTCGCCTTACTCACTTATCATAGGAGCTACAAGACCATCTCATGTATAACTTCAAATATTAAATAACGTATTGCTGATACTCAGTTAACACTCAGTTGGCCTCATTTAACTTATTACATACTGCAGGTGACAGCTTGCCCCAACTTCCAGACTTCAAAAACATTACCCCTCTGGCATCCAAAAGTAGAGTACAATTTTTATCGAAACAACGGCAATGTTCCGTTACAAGTCCCACATATATCACTACAACGTGCCCTAAAAAGAACAACGCCAGTGAGGATAGTACACTTTAAGCTTATACGTCGAGCAAATACGTCGATTGTCGTCGTCGTCATCATAATCGTCATCACCATCAACCATCATCATTATCAGTCATCATAATCAATCATTATCATCAATCTTAATCGATCATCATAGTCATCATCATCAATCATCATCATCATCATTCATCATCATCACAATCACCATCACTACTACCACCACCATCATCATCAACATAGTCATCATCATCATTATCATCGTCAAAGTCATCATCACCGTCATCGTCATCCTAAAAATAGTAATCATCAATCAGCATAATAATAATTATCAACCATCATCATCATCATTGTCGTCGTCGTCTTTATGAGGCTAAGAGTGGAATTTTCTCAAGTGCATGGTACCGCTACTAAGTGGTCTGTTCTCCTTTTAGATCATGGTCTTCCTTTTTTTTCTTCCAGCTGGATCGTGTTTTCCTTATCCTCGTCAGCTGCTCCTCGGCGACTGCACGACCTGAATGTCCTCCAACGCCTGTTTTACCTGCTTTTCTCCGTTACTTAGATCTTTATTGTAAAATGGTAACAATGTGTGAAATATGTGAAACTAAATCAATGTTCCATATGCAAGAAAGCAATAATTAATTAACACATCCACATCACTGAATAATTGTATGCTTCTGCAAGGAACCTTACTGACTCTAAAAATGATTGTGTTCACTGCCCGACACAAACGGGGCAATACGGAATAACTCTAAAATCACCTTGAAAATTTGCGACATTGCGCTAAAAACATACTTAAAAGCCTTTTCGTCTAACACTCTTCAGAGTTTGAAACGTCGGAAAAAAACTATATGTATATGGCAACCTTTTTATAAGAAGCATAGATCGAAACTAGCCAATCATAAACGAGAAAGGAAAAAGACAGAGAAAATGAAGAAACGAAACATTATTGGAAGAATCAAAGTGAACATAGGAACTCATTCTGCCTACAGAGTACTGGTTATTTGTTTTAATGTAGACAGACTCAAATACACTTAGATGAAAGGACGATCTAGCTGTGCCAACAATCGCGCAAAGCTAAAATGACTACCAAAACATGCAGTTCTACGATAGGCCAACATTTACTTAAAAAATTCAGAGTGCGCCAAACTGTACAAGGATGTCATTTTGTGATCCGTCTACGGATTGGCTATAAGCACTTCACATACTCACTTCTTTCCCAGCCCATTGCAGGGTACAATTTACCATTCAGCGAAGACATCAGTTGACTATCAATCGAAACGGTATAGTAACCACAGAATGAAATACCAAAACCAACATCGACACTATCTACAGCATAGCGTCTTAGAATATCCAGTCCGACTATCATTTAGACACAGACAGTTAAATTGGAAAAAACGCTACAAGGTCATAAGCTTCCTGAATGTGCCGAATGATTTTAAGCTACCATAAACATGGACAATAGGGCGAAGTGAAAATGGACTGTATTTCTAAAATAACGTATTTCTGCGTCGGTCATAAAAATGGCGAATTCGAATGTGTTGCTCTCATGACTACAGCCCCCCCACCTGCCGTCCACTGTGATGTATCATTTGTAATCTTTATGGGCATTAAGCCATTAAATCAAATAAAAAGGGTTACAAATTCGGGCATGTACTGCAATATGTTCCAGCGAAATAAAGTGTTCATTAATGTAGGTTGTTTAACACAGTGACGCTGCTCTAATGAATCGATAGGATTTCAGAATTAATTGCTAACTGCAACGAACCCCAGTTTAATATTTGTATTTCCTTGGGTTAAAGACAACATTTGACATAACGCAGACAACTTTGGAATCGAAAAATATTCGAAATTTGTTGTTACGCCAAAAAGGTACCCTTGTCTTTAAATCACTTCGTGTGATTTAATAAAGACGAGAAATATCCGCAAAAACTTAGTGCGTGACAGAAAACGAAGTAACATCTGATAATCAATTCTCATCAAACACGAAAATTTTGCCGTATTTGCTATATTATGAAATACGTTTAGATCGTTCTGTTTAGTGAAAGAAGTAGTTTCAAACTGTCAATAAATGTTTGAAACAACAAACACCTGCAATTAAACTCTAAATGACGAGATCAAGTCTTCCAAAAGAAAAATATAAAAATAACTTCGTGACGTAGTTATTAAAATCCATTCTTAATTCTAAGCATATTCCCTTTGATGTAAGCCACTATAAAATCGCTTTCTCACCAACAAAAAGGTCTTTTCTATTTAATTCTTTATTTTCACTGACGGCATATGGTCAGTTCCATTGCAAACGTATGGTAATCCCTTTTTAATATTACAAAAACCAATGTGAAAACTGCGGTAAAAGCCTACAAATCAAGCCACTGTACTTTACCTACGAATGGATAAAATTGTAACAACGCGTCACATCCTCTTAACTAGTCTTAGTATAAATCCCTCAATCTTATTGAGAGGGTCTTGCAGTTCAACATGTGTAACACATGGGAAAGGATTTCTAGGTGTGATTAAGCGAGACAGTCAAGTCACAAACTACACATCGGGATTTCAAAGGCTTTCCTTCTAGCTTACAAACTATCTAAGGGATTTTGAGTAAGGCAAATATATCGGGCAAATTACACTAATGACAGGACTTTCTACTGACTGTCTGTCTGTCTGTCTGTCTGTCTGTCTGTCTGTCCGTCTCTCACTCTCTCTCATGCCTTTTCTTAAACTCCTGTCAGAAAGTAAAAGCAGGCAGAGTCAAGAAAAATAAAAATTAGTAAGTCGCAATATTGTACATTAAACATTTGCAGGTAACATTTTTACTACCAATGCTGCAATATAAAACCCTGGGACCCAGGGCCTGGGTTATGTTTAATTCATTGTCGCGGAACTTGTGACCATGGCTAGCAGAGTTGCTCCATTGCTTTTAGCGAAACAAAATATGAACTTTAAGAAACAATCACAATTTTCCGCTGGCACTTTTCAATTGACTTGTTTTTACGAACTGGCAGCCAATGGAAAAAACAAAATGCCGGAAACACAGTTTAGAAGAAATCTTTTTAAAAACACGGGCACTCCTGACCAGATTTAAAACACCGATTTTTACCATCATCTGCTTTGATGCTAACCCCTTGATGCCGCGTTGGAATTTCGAAACATACACTACGTCAAAACGCATGCCTAAGGTCTTGTAGATCGAGAATTTGCGAATGGATCGTTGTCTTCTCTCCAAGGTAAAGTAACTTTAAATTTCGTTTGTTATATGGTAACCCAAGCAACAAAGTTTTTCAAAATAATTAATGCGCTGGAGCCAACCTGCAAATACTTGGTTCTTACATAAAAATAATGTCCATTATCACTTTAATTTTTTGTTTCGATAGTCTACATGAAACGATAGCAACTTTTTTCCTTTTTGTTTCCGTAATCAAGAACAATGTAATGATTTCTTCGTTTATATATTAAGCTGAGGAAGCACACCTCCTAGTTCCTGCCTGTTCATATAAATCACAAGACAGAAATCTATCAGAGAGAATAAAAGCAAATCAGATGTTTCAAGTCGTAGAATAATATGGCGTCTTGTGGCTTACCATGCTCAAGCAACGGTCATACTTCTAATAAAAGGGAAAACATACTGAATTATCTTGTGCGGTCAATAATGTGATAACGAACCATGTGATGAGACCAGGATTCTACAATTTTACTTCTGCGGTCCTTATCACCGTAATAATGTGCCAACTCAAAAACCTTTAATGACAAAGTACCAGGTGTGCAACATCGACTGAGTAGTAAGCCAAAGGAAGACATTACCGTTTCTAGTTCTAGTTTGTCAACGATACGTATAAATTAAGTATCGATTTGAAAAAAGTTACAGAGGAAGGGCTTATCACTGTCAGGAAGTAGTCCACTGTGACAAGCGGAAGCTAGTACCATCCTGTTGGAGTTCTGTGATGTTCTTCAAAGTAAGCAGATTTCATCGATTTTCATCCTATTGCATTCTTGTTAGCGAAGAGATCAAGCAATTTAAAAGTATGAGACACGATATATTGCAGGCAACTAAAATCAAAAAACCAATTTGATAAGCTCGAGTTGCACCTGCGAACATGGATATCAGTTATATCATCCCTTGGTGCCACTTTTGTGAACACATGGTACTTGTACACAACCACATCAGACAATTCCTTTGTTGGTGCACAGATGGCACTACCACTTCAACTATTTACTGCTTGTAGTTATTCTGACAAACCAACAAACTAACAAATTAACATAGTGGCACCCACAAATATTGATCCATCACAACAACATCCTCTATATCATTCATCCCCAATGAATACCAGTAATACCAGTAAGTTAACTAGTACCAATTATTCATGTTTAAAGGATCATCTTTACTTTTCCTGGTTGCCACCATCACCTAAATCACTTTATTTAGTTAAAGGGTTATTACAGTGAACGGCAATACATTTGTCATTGTCATGTCACCGTCTATAAAAAAACGCTAAATTTATTCAAGATAAAAAACACATCATGCCACTAAAACGTCGTAAACACTGGACTTAAATGTCACTGTCTTCACAATTTTCCACAGTGGTGTCTCTGTTATAACACTTTTCAAAGATTAACAAATCCTGCCTGGATGAGAGGACCAAATTCCTTCCTGAAATCGTTAAAAGTGACGATGTGCAAAAATGTGAGTTTTTTGCACCGTAAATCCCTCGATTCAGAGTAAACAAATACCATAGAGGTTATATCCTACTCAAAAGGGATCCTTTAAATCTTCTTGCGAGCAGCTGTCAACCCTCTCAACTTACTGGTCAATGTCACCTACGTAGACACCATTTTTTCCTCTTTGTTCCATCTATGTTGTATTTAACAGCTCTCAAAATGGAGCTATCTGATTGTCTTTTCCCTCTGACGTTCCTTACGATTTCTTGACTAGAAAATATCCACACTTGTATAAATTTTATTGTCGCGCTCTCTCAAATTTCATATAATATCTATGTCTAACTATATCTTATGCTGTTATCGATATGAATTTTTCAAGCTTCTTAACGACGTATTAACTAACACAAGTGTTTACTTTACTTTAATTGTACGTCCAAACTTGAATATTTGTGTCTGCATTCATGCTTATATCAAATTCGTAACTAGTATCTCTCAAAACCAATGCAGAATCTTCTAAGTGTCGTTCCTTTTAAATATCATCTGCAAATTGTTTCTAAACATTGTCTGGCTTGTTGTAATTTATCCTGTATTCTCGTGCTCATTTCTCTACGATGATTATGTGACAGAGTATTGTTCCTTGCTCAAAGTTCAAGTACTGTCTGCTGATTACTACTAAGCCAACAATTCGTGTAGCTTCTTAATAAGAACCAAAAATGGTCTGGGCCCTCACGTTCCATCAACATAAACGTTTACGTGTTATACACTGTTCCTTTCTCTCGACAAATTCTAATGGTGCTTTCGGTCTTTACGACATAAGGGGGCATTGCATGCCGTGCTGGCCGAGATTTGGAAATTCTCGAAATCAGTACCCTGTGATCCCAAACACAAAGGAATGGAAACCATATTGCCAGAATAACGCATAATGTAGGAAACAGAGCATAAATTACAAGACAGAAGAAAAAATTATAAGTAGTAAAACAAAGCTTGCAAAAATAAATGATAATGAAGATGTCTGAAAAAGGTTTTAGAGATTGTCAATCAAATGTCAACATTAAAGTGGACCAGGACATGATATGCTGCACCTTGTATCAACTGGGTTCCTATGGCATGATATATTGCACCTTCGATTTGCTAGTCAGCGATACCATCATATATATTATATCTGCTGGTTTCCTATCCTATGAATTTACTGTTTTCCTCTTCAAAAGAGTAGCAAGGTTTTAAAATAATTCCTTCCTCTCTCAGTTGTTGAAATAAGAGTAAGAGGAACAAAAATTTAATTAATAAGATTAAATGTCATAGGCTTTGGCAGGGGCAGATTGTTTTCACTAAATCTCGATTATCGCGGGTGTCACAAAGTCTGGTGATTACACCCGTATGACTGTTGGTAAACAATCACGAAATCTATCAAATATTGTAGGGAAGTGCTAAAACGTATACAACAGTATTGTCACACTCACAAAGCTTTATATTCAAAAGCTCAGGTAATCCAGAGAGACATATCCAATACTCTGCTCATCAGACACCTTTTAAATAAAAAATCGACGCCGATAGTATATTACTTATCAAAATTCACAGTTCTGTTGGCTAACTATTGCTTTTAACAAATAGCATTTTTAGATGCATAATTTCCTTTACCCAAAGACCTTGCTAGACATTGACACATTTTGCAGTTACAGGTTGCTAAATGTAAATAATAACATGTGCTTTGCGAGTAGAATACCTGACGCGTTCCATTCTTTAAACAACGTGGGACCTTCTTTTATAACAAACTTTCCCGTGCCTATGTCCCACGAGAACAAGGTAATTACGTCAAGTACAACTGCCGGTCAAAGAAGTGCTCGTTTGCCACATTTGTACAGCTGGTACGATAAACAAACAGCGAAATTTATAGGACCACACAGATGTCACTAGACCCAAACCACACAAGGTAAACTAACAAACGGCCAGAACACAAGGTACAGGCAAAAAGCATTGCCCTGGGCAAGTATTTGCAGCAGAAATATGTCACGAATAAAAATAGCTTTCTCAAAGGAAGAAAGAAATTTCTCCAAACAAAAGTTGGCAGCCATTACCATCTCTGTAAGAAGAGACGTTCAATGCCATTTTAACACAAAATATTCTATATGACTCTCAGTATTGGATTCAGACAAAGGTGTAATTCGTTACAGTGACTTGTCTCAGGTACTTGCTTCAAGCATATTTCTTGCCTGCTTCTCGGACTGAATCAGAAACAAGGTAATTTCTCGGTATTGTATGTACCAGCTAGTATGTACTAGATAAAATAAAACAGATTCTGCTCGTCAGGTCGCTTCTATAGCATGGGTGACTATCGACTACCAAAAACTCCTCCTTGGCCAAAGACCACTTGGCTGGAAGTGTCAATAAAACATGTCCCGAAGAAACAACTAAGGTTCACGTCATCTTTAGCCTTGTCCCTTTCACAGAACGAGTTATTATTTGCTCCAAACCGTATCAATCTAAATATACAATCTTTACCGGTGAAACGTGCCGGCATATTTCAGCACGGGCCCGTGAACATTTAACAAGGGGCAAAAACTCGCACATTTTCAGACATTTAGAAGGTTCCTAATAACGTAATAATGCCTGTACTGTGAAAAGCTTCAGCATTTTAGAAATTGCTACATCCTCGTGCCAAATGAAAATATACAATCGTATATAACCACTTTATTGGTTAATGAATGTGAAATAGTCTGTGGTTCAAAATTCGTCTCTCTTGAAACTTGTATTGATCTTTATTACTTCATTCTTTAGTATCCATCTTGGAAGCTTTCGTTTTTCACAGTTATGCACGCAATAAACACAGCAAATGGACAGGACCTTTCTATGCTGTAATCCATGCACAAGGTGCTTGAGATTCACAAGCATAATGGGACACCAATCACAACTGGGAGCTGACCACCTTTAAGGCGTAGACTAGATATAGATATAAACCGGGGGAAACATACCTTCGTATTGTGTCCTGAAAATGTTCCCAGCGAGAAACCATTGCCTGGCAACCCCGACTGATGGCGTTCTGCCAAATCTCTTGGTGAGGATTCTCCACCATGGGGCCGGTGTTCGTCTGGATAAAGGATGGAAAGGTTACTCTAATACATACATTGTATAGCAGAAATCTCTCCTGTTATCTCCATGCAATATTCTACAACAAGAAATCGTGGAGACGTACCGCGTGTTTCTAATCTACAATACAGAAGTATGCGGATGGTTCAGGTTAATATGTACTAGCTTAAAGTGGACCTACACCTTTTTGGTCAAACCGTTTTCTTTTTATAAGCATTTAAAGTTCAGAAAATCCATTGTTCTAATCAAACAATAGTTTTCGCG
>JANTCA010033301.1:8744-20997 GCA_024741275.1 Chironex yamaguchii | reverse complement strand
TTGTATAATATAAAAATTGATTTTCGATTGTATAATATAAAAATTGATTTTCGATTGTATAATATAAAAATTGATTTCGATTGTATAATATAAAAATTGCTGCATCGGCAAAATATACAAACCTCCACCAGCTCCAAAAAACTTTGGTACGAAGTGACTATGAGACATCAGTACACTGGTGTGGTAGTGAATATCAGTTCTATATCTGCTTTTAAAACGATCCCCCATTAACATTTCCATGGCTTGGCCTACGATCTGCATGTCAATGGCATTTCCATTCTCCTGTCGAGCCTGCCGTAAAAGAACACACATACTGGGTTCAAATAACACGACTCATAGATATCACAACGGGTAATGTATCCTCAAAATATGGTGGAAATATGTTAAGGACAATCGAGCAAAATGCGCTACGGTAATGAGTACAAATTATGTCACAACGAAATGGCCAAAACACACATGCAAAACGTAGAGATTCTCTTCGGACGACGTTAACGCGTGGGATTAGGAAGACCACTAGATCAAACTCATCCATACCCATTAAAATGATTCTGTTTAAACGGCTGACAATCACTTTAGAAAGGAATTTACCAGGTTTAGACATCTTTTACAAAATCACAAATTACTGTATCAAAACTAATTAATCCAAGTAAAATAATGCTAACTCAAGAGAAAAATAAATTATATCTTAAAAAGAGCCTATACATAAAAAAAGATCTTTTTAAGGATGATAGCAGGAATAAACCTGAAATAAAGACTCCGGTAGAGGGCCCTAAAATTATGCAAGAAGAGATAGCATGAGCAGTTTGTAAGTGGAAACGGAACAAGGCTTGTGGGTCAGACAACATTTCGACAGAAATGACTCAGGCACTAGAAGAATATGGTATAGATAAGCTTCATTCTTTGAGGAATAGCATTTATGAATCAGGCTGTATCCAAAAAGACTTGTGCAAATCTATTTTCATAGCTCTTCCAAAGAAGCCAGGGGGCACTGAATATGAGCTACACCACACGATTAGCCTCATGAGTGTTATAATCAAATTCATTTTATCAGTTTTTCTCTAAACAGTGAGGAGTGTTACCAAACATGCGATAGCAAGCCAGCAGTATGGCGTCATGAAAGACAATGGAAAAAGAGTTGCAATCTTTATACTAACAGCGTCATGCAAAAGAGCAACAGAAATGCAGAAGGACGTTTTTATCCCTTTCATCGATTACACAAAAGCATTTGACAAAGTGAAACATCAATAACTGTTCAAGGTGTTAACTGATATCAACATCGATGGAAAAGATCTTAGGGTACTGACAAACTAGTATTATGATCAGATGGCAATAGTCAGAGTACATGGCCAATAAAAAGAGTTGGTTGACACTAAGTGAGGGGTACGACAGGGACGTGTAGCATCGACAGAACTTTTTTTATTGTTGGTGAATTCATCCTCAGGGAAATAGAAGACCTAGGTGGGATATCAATAGGAGGAAGCAACATCAACAACATTAGGTAAGCAGATGACATCGCATTGATCACAGACTCTGCAGACAAACTTCAGCGAATTTTGACCAGGGTAGCAGAGGAAAATGAAAACGAAGGCCCTTCAATAAACTGCAAGAAAACGTTTGTAATGGTAGCTTCTAAGCAAAGTAATCCCCTTGAATGTCACATCAAGCTGGGTGATACAGAGATACAGAAGGTAGATCATTTCAACTACCTCGGGAGTGAGGTATCTTCAAATTGCAGGTATTATTGTGAGTGATTATGAGACAAGGAAAATAACTGGAACACCCAAGTCTTCTTTTAACAATTCGAAACCCATTTTCGTCATCGAAAACTAAGTTAGATATAAGGTTAAGAATATCAAAGACATACATCTGGTCAGTGCTACTGTATGGGTGTGAGACATGGAGAGTGAGCAAAGAAATGCAAGGTAGCTTGAAGGCCGTTGAGATATCGTTCTTACGTAGGATTTTACGTATTTCTTGAACAGATGGAGTAAGAAACGGAGAAGTTTTCAGAAGTGTAGGTACAACATACAAGTTGATGGCAACCATTTTGAGTAAGCAGCTAAACGTCTTGGGGCAAGTTATAAGGCAAGAAGAGTGGGAAGAGCTAGTGTTGACAGGGAAAATAAAGGGGGAAAGAGCAAGGGGAAGGCAGAGAAGTACATTCCTGTCAAAAATATGTGATCGGCTTGGTAATGGGATAAAACCAGTGGACCTTATACATCTGGCCACGGATAGAAGGCGTTGGGTGTTCATGGCAGCCAATGTCTCAAGATACCGCAACAAATGTAAGAATGAATACACGAAACAGTGAGAAAAGCCATGTCTCACAAAACGGAAATAAAAAGATAAATGACATACAGCATCAAAAGTGATTTTGCCGTTCTCGTTTTGTTATCCAATCGAAAACCTACATCATTGATGCTCTGCAGAACACATTAAAAGTGGGTGGTCACGAGAGGGCATGTCCCCACTTTTGGGGATAGATCGACAAAGAAATCGAAAGGAAAATGGGTGGTACGGGCAGGGCAAGAATTGTTCTCAAAAATACTAAGAGATGACGTAATTGAAATTCGTGATGGCAATTTTCCCTTTTCTCGTGAGTTTGTTTAAAATACTTGTGACAGGAAATATAAATTGGTTACATTATAAATCTGCTGCTTTCTTAATGCATATATTATAATTGTCGGCATTGGAATAAGGTAAGAGTTACACAATTGTCAAATCTTCCATTTTTTGCATAGAGCACTGCCTAAGATGAAATCAGGCGAGGCCTTTTATGCCAAAGTAAAAAGCATGGCCAAGAAAATTCTAATGGGGTCGGATCCTCGGATCCTCAGAGCCCATCAAATTCTCCCCCTACTGGAATTGCCCTGGCCAAGCCGTTGCGGTTACGATGAAACCATACATTTAATAATAAAAAATGGACGTCTTGTTTGTCTTGTCTGAATGTGCATTGTATGTGTTTGTGTATGGTGAGGGGTGAGTGTCAGTTTCCCTTTCTTAAACCGAAAGTCACAATGTAATACAAAAACCATTTACCATTATTTTGTTGAATTGTATTCTAATGGGGCTATTTTCAGGGATCTACAAGAAAGAATACATTCTATTAGCAAGAGCACAAGAAATCACAATGTTGCATTGTAATCATAATCTGTGCAATGAACAATAACAACGTTTGTCATGAACAATAACAATGTTTGTAATCAACGGTTATGACGATGTTTTTGCGATCTCTTTATACTTCATACCACATAGTGGATACTGGCATAGTTCATAACCATACAAGCTATTTTTACGTATAGTTAAAACCTAAATGGGGACAACTGGGCACTGCCTCACCTCAATCTAATGGCGGTATGGTCTTCACACGTTCACGAGCCTTTGCCAGACGACGTAATTAAATATTCTCTAAAACTTAAGAATAACCTAACGAATTTCACCTAGCACCTAAGAGCCATGCTTGGCACGGAATATAACCAGATGGAAAGAGTCCAGGGAAATGTTCCTCTATCAGGAGTGAATACACTCGGTATCTGGATCTTGAATCTGGTTGAAAGTGACTATCACGGGATTCCATGAAGACATCAAACACCAAGTTCGGGTTCAACGCCAGTTTACTTCAACTAATGTCCCAAAATTAGCTCTCAAAGAATGAAAGTGGATTTGCAAAAGTAATACTCACCCCATAATATAAACCCAGAAGAACATCAAGGGTTAAGAAGTCTCGTAAACTTAAACCCTCGTTTAAGAAAAGTGCTACAAAGTCAGGTTTATCATCCAGCAATGCCGTGAACATGGGTTCAAACAAGAGATCTCCCTGAATAGAATGTGAAAAGGAATAAAATATACAAAATACATTGAGCGTATAAAACCGATGGTCGAGATTAAAACAACAATATCAATAGTTCAAGCGTCTCTAATAATATAAAAGTAAACAACGCCATGTTCGTTGAAGAGCAATGTGATAAATAAAAATATAAATATAAATACCTCATGCTGTAACAGAACTTCGTTGTACAACACATCACCTTATTACCCCCGAATTCATATCCCCCTATAAATAACTTACCATGCCAAGAGTTCTTTCATAAAGTTCACTGTTCCGTTGTTTTTCATTTCTCATTTAGTTTTATTTAGTCGGTCTTGTTATGCTTTTCTTTAATTGTTGAGTTTTTGCGTTGCCTGGAGCTGGATTTCAAATTATGAGTCAAACATGTCGGCAGTTATTTGCATTACTTCAATCAATTTGTTACTGAGTGAAACAAGAGGGCTGGGATTGTCGATATTCTTGTGAATTTATGACCGTGTGAGACGTGGTGGCTATTATCATCACTATTGCAGTCATTTTGTAACCATGTGAAACGTGTTAGCCATGATTATCACTATTGCAGTCAAATTGTGACCATATTAAGATAAAAACGTGACATCACGTCCAAATAGCTTCTTTACAGGTCTAATTATAAATACATACAGCATCAGTGTTCCTTCAGTGTTCCTGCATCATTTACACTTCTCCTTTCATTTCTTCAAATTTTACCTCGCTTATTATCCGTATGTTACTCTCGACGTACCTGTCAGTTGGCATTTGTTATTTGCACTGGAATATTTTCATGACACTTAAAATAACGTTTGCTTCAAATTTTTACTATAATAATTACTAATGACGATTAACCAACATCATGGTACGGCTTATATACAACGAAATCCTTCGTCTATTAGGTGAGACGAAAGAATGACGACATTTATTAACGGATATTAGTGCTATTCAGAAATATAAACAGTGGTCAGTTTTGTCTGTCATATAATGTCATACAGATGTAATCACCACTTTTCATACTCCTTGTTATACCTACAGTACTTGCAGCAACGATGTAACCTCAATTCGAGGCAATGACAGTCCAGACACATAAATGTCTTCCAATATGTTACGCCATCCAGCCCATCGTAGCCAGATCATGTTACGTGGTCTCAAAATCAAAAGACTGATGTAAACATGGTGCAACATTTCAGATACTTAATGGTAAATTTAAAAACCAAGGGGCAAAGACAAGCCTACTTAACGTTAAGAGGCAGGTACTCAAATAAACAACCTTTGTAAGATTCCGTGTTGGATGTAGGTTAACTAATATTTGGAACGCACTCGTTACTTGCTCTGATATGATATAATGTACACGCCAACAACAAAATTTCTACATTTGCAGAAAGAAACTTCTTCTGTGGTATACGTCATGCGGTATGGCAACGTTAACAAGCTACAAGTTTTTATTTATAACGTTGAGTTACTTGGCTTCTGTACTAATAAGATTATACCTTGATTGCTGTTTTCTTGTCTTCGGTGAAAATTTCACTTTTTGCGACATCCATTCTATTCCATGTGAGAGCAAGTTTTAACTGACTTGAGAAGTTTGAACGATTTGCTATGAAAGAAAAGCAAAAGGCAGATCTGTAGACTTGTAACAAACACATTTCATGGGAAGCATTCCACCTCAATTTCTGGACAATACTGAGGCCAGCTGTAGGAGTAAAAGTACCCGTTTCTCTAGCGAAAGGCGTTTAACATTTTCATAAAACAAGTATTGACTCTTATCAGTTTATACCTCGACTTCCACGGCAAACTAGTTCAATCAGATTAGGGGTCATCCTAGCCATAGTTCCGATCAAGTGGAAACGATTAATGTATCGAAAAAAATCAAGTCACTTAATTCCCGTTAAACATGCCTTCGCTGCAAAATACTAGCATGGATATCCCTACCGCTCTCGTTATGATCAGTGTTCCAAATACATTTACCGTCAAAAGTCCTTGGTACACCCAAAAATTCGAAAGCTCAAAGTTACTCTTTAAATAAAGTATTATCCCTGTCTCTTTTTGCTGCCCCTTCACACAAATTACATTCTTACTATGTCCAAAGCTGTTGAAAAATACTCAAGGAGTGTTGCCTTAAACAGTTGCTATAAATATCAAGCTCATACACCATAATACGTAAGCATGGTTCGCAAGGCAAACCTCGTCCACATTTTCCAACATTTCGAATCTCTACACGGCAATGGCTAGGCAAAATCTCAGCATGCATGTTTGAATATGAAGGGCATTAAGATAGAATACTTACTTCAGTCACTACAAATACTTCCAAATAACCTAACAAAGACACTTCCTATCTCGGACATAATTAAGGACTCTCTGAATCAGAACTCATATAGCACTGTCATCTTGAAACTTTCTAGCAAACTAAACTTACCAACATGGAAAGAGATCTACGTGTATGATCCAACTGTAAGACTACCTAACATGGCCTTTGAGGTACATCTTAAAACTGGCTCATAATAGGGTTAGTCATAGGCTCAATGCACTTTAGCTGCCAATAGACTGGACTGGCAAAGCGATTCCAGGAAGAAGAGCAAGAATGGACACGGGATAATATCACGCAATTTGATACTCAAACAGTGAAAGTGAAAATGTCCATTCTTAGTCAAAATCTCGTTTTAAAACTGGCCTAAAATAATCCTTGTTACCTTTAAGAAGAGCTTTCAGAATTGCCAAGTCAAGATCGTTGGATCCTTTTTCATCATCCAGTCTAAAAATGGTGACCTAGATTTCATCCAACAAAGAAACAAAAATAAAGTTAGATAGCAGAAGAGAGTTTCCTCCACAAATACATAAAAATGGAAATATTTAATATAGAAAAAAAGGCAAGGTGACAAGAATTAACGTTTAACAAATTTTTACTTTCTCTAAGCAAACATGCTGATTACCAACACAATACCTTGCCATGACGCCATCTAATTTAAGGTACTACTCTTAATCACGGTCCAAAGTTGGAACATACGACACTGAAAGCTAATTAATCGAGGTTTTGTGGCAACATTTCGCTTTTGAATATTGAAGAAATACGAAAACCCAAACAAACCTCGTTGATCAAAATTAATTGGAATTGTTCTAAAATAATACGATTAAAGTTTCTTACAAAGACCAAAATTGCAAGAGTAACGAAGGAAACTTTTCATGACTACAAAAACAAATTGCCTTAATTAGAAATATACATGATTTTATGACCAGGAACAAAAGTATTGGCTGCACAAAATTTCCGCTCCCATTTTTAATATTGGTCATCGATGATAATTCTATTCCCTAACAAATTGAGCCAAAACAAAAAAACAGAATGGGTTGAACTTCAAAGTTCTAATGGTAACTTCAAGTGGTTAGGAAAGTCAAAAGTAGCCACAATCGTAAAGATAGCATGAATACTACTCTAATACTCTAGTCTAAGATATGAAGTTGATATACCTTCCCAAATAAGCTTCATGGGCACTAAATCGAAGGTATATAAAACATTTTGTCATGCTCTGGTTCCTTCACGGTGAACAGAATCGTTTATAATAAACCATAGGAGAACATATAGGTGGTGACTGCATTTAAGATCTTAACAGGACGTTAATTGTCATACAATTCTTCATGTTCGTCTGTGTAAATGTAACACGCTGAGTATTCGATCCTTTAGAAATACCCAACTAACTATAAAATATGGTTTTCATTGGAGCTTAACGTGTTAAGGCTATCAAATAGCTTCAAATCACTGCTTAAAACACACCCTTCCAGAATAGCTCTTAATATATGATTTTATCTATAGCTTTACTTTGCAAATATTATTGCATTGAACAGTCCCTTGAATACTGTATAAAATAAAGCCGAGGACTAAGATAACTTTAAGTATGTAGTATAGATAAAATCAATCAGAGATCACATCAAATGAACAAGGCAATCTGACAATGCCTTTGCAGGTGTCTTTACTAATTTTGAAGATTTCTTCATTTTAGCGACTACACACAACCTATTGTGCGTTACAAAATTTTATGATGACATACGTTGTTCCAAATTAATTTAATACGAATGTGGTTTGTCATGCTTTGGTAAGAAGTTAAAACGCAAGGGAAACTGCTGCTTATCTTGGAAGTGACTAACTCCTAGAATAAGCTCCAACTTCAAAACGCATAACTATTAGGTGCAAAGGAGTCCATACAGAAACATGCGGTAAACGTCAAGTGGCATTTTAACCGACTTAATGGCTACCTGGAAGGTTATGTTTTCAGTCATGACTGTGTGTCTGTCTTTTCGGGCTCTAATTTTTGAATATCTTGAGCTGGAAACCTCATTTTTAGAATGCAAGTATATCTTTACAATATCTAGGTCAAGTTTGAGGATCAAATTGATAAGGCCAGTGTCAAGGTCACAGACGCAAAGAAAACCTTATAATTTTTGCTTTCTTCCCTTTTCAAAACTTGAACTGAATGATCTGATACATGGGAACAGACCAAGTCCAGATATGAATAGTAGTCAACTGACAAGTGCAGATCACATCAGCATTAAGAACATTATTTGAGTACATTAAACTAAATAACTTCTTTAGACAAACGTGCAGTGGGGATTCGACTGACAGACAGTCCTTTTTGCTTATGTTCTTTGATTTCCCTATCTACGGTTAACTATATCAAGTATATAGAATATATTCATTACAGCCAAGTAAGCTTACCATTTTTTCATCTCGCAAGAGGGACTCAATATCACAGTATATCGATTCATAGTTATCACTCCAAACACTTTTGACTTTCTTTTTCACTTCATCTACATATGCTGGATCAATGATATGTATACGTCTTTGTTCATCACTACCAATGCAAAAGGAAAGGTATTCGTTAGAAACAGCTAGAATACTGCAATAAAGGTATAAGGCCAAAATTAGCATAATCAGGATAGTTACTACATTTTCACTAGGGCTCCTTTGTTTTACAATCAATAAACTTCACGGGCGAGTGCTTGGGTATCACTAACATATAACTGCTACCTAGAGGGAAAGGGGGTTAGTTAGGCTGTAGACTAGTCGAGGGTTGCATGGAAGCACCATTAGAATATGTGGTCTTTTCAGTACTGGTAATTCCAAACTCTTTTGCCTTACCCCTAATTAGGCAGTATTTGTAATAAACTAGGAGTAGAAACGTAGCGGCAATTTTCGTTTTCGCTAACATTTCAAAGTCTTAAACCTACCATTTATCCCTGTCAACTACCTACTTGGAATGCAGGTTAAACATGGATGACGACGATCATGAAGAAGAGGACGAGAGGAGGAGGAAGAAGAAGAAGGAAATAAAGAAGCAGACATTCAACAGAGATGCACACAAATCCTTGAAATCTTGGAATCTTAAACCTTGAAATCAGTTAACACCGCAGAATCCTCTCCAGTTACTATCCTTCAGACTCCTGATATCTTTACGAAAACGCCGTAGAGTTCCTTCTCAAACAAAATGCAAAACTTTGCTTAAAAGACCACTACCACTGAGACAGTGAAATAAAGAGCGATGTTGTTGACAAAAGCTTCGGAGTAAAACAAGCAAACGTTAAAAACTAAATATTTACATAGACATATTTAAAGCGGTAATATGTAGGTGAATACCCTATTTAGACGAAATTAAATTATTTGAACAATCTTTTTGTGGTACAAAACTTGAAAATCGCCTCTTTGTTTTTTCCTTTCTTGTATATAATTGACTACCTTCGATAAATGCTTTATATAAAAAAGGTTGCCATATATCTATACTTTCCTTTCTGACGATTCTCTCTGAAGAGTGTCACACGAGAAAAGCTTTTAAGTATGTTTCTAGCGCAATATCGCAAATTTCCAAGGCGAAATTTAATTATATTAAAATTATTTACGGCGCCCATGTATATGCTTACCAAATCAAGTGTTTATAAGCAAAGGCAACCAAATCTGCCGCTCTTCCACTCCCGTCAATAACGACAGCAGGAACCCCTTTCTTTACTGCTTCATACATCTGTTTTATAGTATTTGGTCCACCCTCTAAGACTAATATCACAACAGGAATACCAATTGCACCTGTTTAAAAGATAGAAAAGGTTTGATTGTAACTTTACCGACATCAAAGCCCAGCACGACCACAACAAGGCAGCTTACTTTGTCATCTTATGAAAATATCGCTTGGACAGTGCACACGGTCGTATTGCTGGAAAATGCCAAATACCAACACAATAGGTCATCTTGAGTGATATTCCAATTAAAAGTCAGTGGGATTCAAATAAAGCAACAGGAAGAAGTAATAAAACAAGTTAACTTGTTGTCTTTCAAAGACATGATGCAAGCTACGGTGCATCTAGTACATAATCAAGTACGAAACTGTAGCATATTGCATACACAAACAGCATTTTCACAAGAGATGAATGTGAGATAGTTCTAAATCACACAGTACAAACCATCTAAATTGGTCATTAGGTTTACATTTAAAAAGATCACCGACTGAAATAGGATATCAGCGTGTATACCATGTATACAATACATAGGACTGTCTACGTGATCAGAGTATATAACAAATGCAGTGAATACCTTACAACACGCGTGTTTTGGTTGAATTTAAGGGTACGGATCAGAGATGAAAGAGACTGTAGGAAGGCAAACATGCCCAATACAACTGAAGAATGTTGCTTCTAGGTACCAATGGTACCTCTAATGACAAGAAATAACCACGTATAAATAACCACCTACTTAAATAAACACGTAAAAAATATTAGTGGATGATGTAATTAATCAATAATATATACCAGAAAATGGTTTGAAAAGAAAGCTTTTATATGATTTGGCATACCTGAGCTGGAATAAGACTCGGTTTTGAGATGTTTGGCAATAGCTTCCTCAAGCCTTGACCTCGGTTCAATTTCGACACCAAATTCCCCGACTGTCCCGTTGTCAATTAAGATAAAATGGGAATGGTTACAATCGAGACACGTTTTCGATGAATCAGAAGGTTCTGTTGAATAGTACGCTGGATATAATCCACCAGCATTCTAGAAGGAAAAGAAGAGGCTTTGCATGACTTTCAAACATTAGTTCCTTCGATAACCTTAGTTAGTTCGTTAACATATCACTATGAAACAAGAGTGCCTTAAGTTGTAATAGTTATTTTGATATCAGGCTTTGGTGGGAACGCCCAGACACACAAAATATCGCATGTCTTCCTTTATTACCTCCACGAAGAAGGTACTCTTTTCATTACCGCTTGTCTGTCTGTCTGTCTGTCTGTGTTTGTCCGCAACTTCACGCAGAAATTGACCGTCCGATCCTCAAACGTCTTACCAGAGGTATGCATAGATCTGTGGAAAAACCCATTAACTTTTGGAAATGATTCGGATAACTCTGAGTATTTTAGGTTATTTTGAAGATTTGGCCTTGGCGGGGGTTCTGCAGTTTCTCACTGTCTTGCTTCAAATCGCCGCCACGGTATAGTGGATGAAAAGACGACTTTGCAAGCTAGTGGTTGCAAGTTTGAATCCGCGTCACCAAAAAAACGAAATGCTATTTGCGATAAAGGTAATGGAAGCTTACTCTCGCATAGAGTTCACTTCCTAGTAAATTCTCTAACCCTGGCATGGGCGTAAAGTACGCTCAGTAACGGGTATGCAATGCAAAACACTCTTTATCAGTCAAAGTCATCTATGGAAATGTTCATCATTTCATCTCATTAAGCTTTTCTCAGTTGCGTATCAAGATTTCTATCTCCCATATTCAGGACATGAAAGGAGGATACCTCGAAACGTTGCACAGAAAAAATTTACGACTCAAGACAAAATAAAGTTGTTCATCCATGGCCAGAACTTACTCACTGTATAATTTGTCAAGTGCAATTTACAAGGATTCTTAAAACTCCAAATGACCTGGTAATGATACGGAAATCTGCAATATTTCAACACCACTTTCCAGGAAATCATAATAAACGTCTGGACCAAACATGACAAGCATAACAAGTCATGAGGCTAAGAATGCCTGAAGTTCTTCCCAAAGTAATGTAACTATAAACCTTTCACTAACAAAATGAACAAACAGAGCACTTACCTTTGAAATAAGTTTCTCTTGATGATCCAAATTACCCCAGGTTGCTATGCCAATAACATTTATCTTTTTTCTTCCTGCACCTATCTGGCTTCTGTTTTTGACTGCTTCTCCTACATGTTTCATCACACCAGTATTTGTACCACCTGAAGATAAACCCAAAGACCTTAGACAAGGATAGGCTTCATGTGCCCACTACAACACAATAAGAATGCAACTCTCCATGCAATACAATAGGAATAGCAAGCAACAATAAAATCATTGGAAGGGAAGCATGTTAAAAAAGATCAATAAATGATCATGTGGTCCACAAAACTTTGAACAGAAAGGTATACAAAAAATCTATTTGAAAACAATGATTAATA
>JANTCA010033290.1:0-19778 GCA_024741275.1 Chironex yamaguchii | reverse complement strand
CCCTGCGGATAACTTAGGAGACTCGTTAAAGAATGCCACTCAGTATCCAGTAGTTGCTCTACCGTGTGATTCTTTTTTTTTTATTCAAGACTGATTTTCGTGACAATTTTAATAAGCAGGTGCTCGTGAAGTCGAAGAGTACAAGAAGAAGAGATATAACAGCAAAATGTTTCTTCTTCGCCAGGAGGGTGCCCTGCGGATAACTTAGGAGACTCGTTAAAGAATGCCACTCAGTATCCAGTAGTTGCTCTACCGTGTGATTCTTTTTGTTTGGAATCACAGGGAATAGTCGATTCTCTAAAATTGTTATTCTACAATTTCCATCAATAAGTAACCGAATAAATGGGTGGGTGGATCGAAAATTGAAACAATGGCCGGGAATGCCTCTCAACATAGTAACGCACTTTTTGAATGAGACTAATAACCCAAATTTGTATTTAGCAACAGTTACAACAGTTAAACAAATTAGTAAACAGCGCTGTGTTTGTTCTATGGAAAGCCCTTTGAACTGCGTTTTTTTCGTTTCCTGTATAAGTATTCGAATGACTTTCAGCCCGCTTTCCAGGGCTGGAGCCATCGCAAGGAAATCATTCAGACGGTTTAATCGGAATCGAACTCTGAGATTTCGTTAGCCGGACCAGTGCGGCTATCTTCTGATTGCGAGTTGCGTTTTATAGTAGTCTATCAATCAAAGCGAAGTCTCGGCAAATCGGTACAGCGGGCTGAATTGTCTCATGCGATAGGGCCTTTAAGACCACACGAAATAGACATGACTTCATTTGAATCGTATCAGGTGTGAGCACAAATAATGATGCATTACGCTGAGGATTGAAGAGTGTTACCGCCTCTCGTCCAACTTGCTTTGCCTTACGAGGGATTTGTTCCCGTTTGAGTAGATCAAACTCAACCATTCAACCATCCAAAGTACGCTAGAGACTCGAGTCTACGAAATAATACGGACCAAAAAGTTTAAATGAAACGTCGATACCTTATCGTCCCTTTCGGGCACTTGATACAAGCTTCAGCTCCCTCGTGTTTTCCATGGCTCCAATAGGTACCTTAAAGCAACCGAAAATATAACAGCTAGCAAAAAAACATGACACACGTATTCGAATGCTTTCTTGTTACCACGTAAACTGTTTTGTCTTTGCTAAATTACTTAATAAAAATCTGCCTATCTACCAACAGAAAAACAGGTAGAAACACAAAGGATACACACTGAGTGACTGAATGACTGGAGGAGAGACAAACAGCCCAACGTACGGGCTAACAGTCAAAGAACGGGCTGTTGTTTTAACCGCTTAGCTCGACAGAAATACCTACAAATTCGCGAACAGGAGTCCTGATTTGATTCCTAAGTATCCAGTCTCGAACTTTGCACCATACTTCCTACTCGATAGTTTTCTTTGAAAATTCCAACATTTCTTAGAATACCTGAATATATAATGTCCTTTCTGATGCAATTGTTACACCGAGAAGCAAACATTTCATGTCAAGTATAAGGCACAGTAGTACATACCAGCTGGACAAGGTACACATTTCTTTGTGTTTTTATTAACATAATATCCACTCTTGCAACGCACACAGCTACGATAAAGACAGATATTAGACAAAGAATGAATCGGTGTAATACATCGAAATTTACAGATGCGCATTGTAAGTGCTTTAGGTAGAATATCTCAATGCACAGGTTATAAGTCGAAGGAGGGAGGAAGACGAATAATCCTTCTGTGTTAAGGACATAGTGCCAAGAAGGTGAAGGACAAGGGATATGAAAAACAAAAAGTGCTTAGGGGTGCCAGGGAGGGGAGACATGCGATGAATAAGCATAATTAGTGAACATGGGACACAAATGGCAAGATAATGGGTACGCCGGTGGAGGTGGGGGGCTTAAGCAAGTAAAATGCAAAAGATAATATATACAACGATCATGGGGTCACTAAACTAGGATACGTAAGAGGTCAAATGTAAATAAATATAATTTGGAAAAGACCCTTGCAAGAACTGATAAAAATACAACATCCAATAGCTGTTTACTAGCAACTATTTATCGTCCTGCTACCAAACGGCATGCAAAAGAAATTGGCGACATATGGTAGACACTATTTAAGCTCTCTGATACCCTTACCCGTTCTTGTCATTTTCAACAGTGCATGGTGTACATCGATCTGCACCTCCATTGTCTGCGTGTGTGATATTAAGGACGTAAATAATTGCCCTATAAATAATAGAAAGCATATGAGTAGAAAACGTTAACAGCAAGTAGAAAAAGTATTCAATGCTTGTTACTAAAATTCCCCAGCAATATAAGATTTGTAAGACATTTAATAAACACGACTATATTTTTAAGTTTGTAAGACATGTTTCGGATATACCTTATCCATCATCAGTTACAAATTAAAAGCAACATAACAATTATAAGTTTAAATAATAGTGGTATATCAGAATAATACAAAAGCAGAACCGTGTTTAGACAATAGGACAATAGACAGTACACCTACAGGGAATACAGTAATCCAGAACTAGAATCTAGCTCTGGTACACTATTGGAAGGAGTCACAAATGATGAAAATTAAAGCAAGACAAAACATTTCTGCATGCAGCCACTGAATACTTATAATTAAAAATCGAACAATGACAGTGCCTGGTGATAATGAAGTAACAGAAAAACAGGACTATTTAACAGTTAATATCTAATAACAGAAACAAATATCTAATTAGAAGAATAAGAAAGAAAGGAAGAGAATAAATAACATTATCAGGCACCAAGCTGTTGAAACGCTAAACAAGATAGAGAGAACAAATACTTAAAAAACCAAAGAAGGGGATAAGGATGTAGGAGACGACTAGGAGCAAGGTATTTGGGATGTAACAAAGCAACAAGAGTAGGATGCGTCGGGGCGAATACGAAAGCAGTTACAGAAGGATAGCTAACTCTGTGACAACGAGATACCAAGATACGATCCATATGAGTAACATTAGTACTTAGAATCATAACACTAACAGAAATACAAAAACATGCACAGAAGGGGAGTAGATATAAAGGATCCAGAAGAGCAAGAGAAGCAAGGTAGTTAATATATAGCACAGCAACTAGGGAAAAATATTAAGGACATTGGCAAAGATAGAGACATAAGAACAAAGAGAGAAATTTATGATCACTATGAGCAACAGTGACAGGATACGTAAAAATCAAAATACTAACAGAAACACAAAAAACACATACACAGAAAGGGAGTAGAGATGAGGAAAAGAATCAAGATACACATACTTATGTCGAGTAAGGAATCACAGATAATGTTCAAAGAATAGAAAGAGATGCAGAAGAGCGCCAGAAGCTAAATACAAAGTTTGATAACTACGCCAGGATCACAAAGAACTATGGAAAACGAAGAAGTTAGGGATATACAAGAACAGTGAAGATTTTTATGCCATGGAACATCCCACATTAAGAGACGTATGAAGAGATACAATTCTCACTTTCAAGGCGGAGCTTTTAGTATACAGACTGCACGTGTATCACTTTCTTACCTATCTTTGGTGTACTTAAATGACTGCTCCTCAGAAACATACGGTTTTTCGAATGAAATCCTAAATCGGGTTCCATTTCTTGATTTTAAATCATATCTAAATTGAAAATTTCATTGTGTAAGAAGGCAGAACTCAAGCTTGAGAACAAAAGGTTCGCGACATAAACTAAGCGGAACAAAATCATTGAATAACTGATAGAGTAAAACTTCAAAAATAATACTTGATAACTAAAGTAAACAAAATCATGGCAGTCTCAGCCAAGACTGTAAAGAGCAAAGAGATATAAATGGCTCATTGCATAAAACTATAAATTGAGCATAAATATATCTGAGGTGTTACTATGTGCACAGTGAACGCCGTGACATTGGAGAACGATAAGCATATTATGCCTTAAAAACGAAAGCCTCAAACAACAGGGTCTACGGATGCCGCTTTAATCGAAAAGAAGGGGAAAGAACTTCGACTTAGCTGAAATGAACGTATGTAATGTAATCACCAAAACAAAAAAACAAGCACCTACGTTAGATAACTTACAATGAGTGCAATTTTGTTAAACTGCTAACCTCGACAAAGAAAGCGTTCAAGCCGCAGTTGGGCGGTCCTTAATACAAACTCAGGTTTTTGAACACAGAACTTTGCTTCTGATCCTACAAAATAGTCATCCTGGCTACCTCCATCTGGATAATCCATAATAACAAGTATGCTCATGTATGCAAATAAGACCTATATTTTGTTACAATTTTACGTTCAAACTGCGAAAAATCGACCTACAACGTCTTCGCCTTGGCACAGAAACTCTATTTTGAACTTAAGCAATAAAAGATGATATATGGCACTTTTGAGCTTGTATTCCTGTACGTTCGAGTATAGTTCGTTTTTTAACAAAGGGAAGTTTAGCTGTATTACTGTTACTTTATTGCCAGGTCGTATATTTTTTTGAGTCGATGTTAAGGTTGTTAGTGCTACGTTTCTAACTAACGCGACTGCGTCTCCTGATCAAAGTTCATTTAATGAGAACAACAGACAATTTGGTCAGTTCACGGTATCCAGTTTAAAACCACTCTTAATACATGCAATGCACTTTCTATACTTAAATAAAACATAGGAAGGTCATCAGCAGTGTACATTAAGGGGATCCAGTCCCCACCAGGTGAGGTCTACACCCATCTCAATCTGCCACAACGTTTCTGCTGTTTGCTGCCAAGAAGCATTATGAATGCACAAATAGACACTTGGTAAGAATTGTGTACGAACTGGGTATTCGGTAAGAGAGATACGTTAAAGTATACTCTAAGTGTCCAATAACATGCATTACTCTTGCACAGCTGTGCAACAACCAAAATCACAAACAGTAAGCATTGAAGACAAACAACTTACATAAATTTGGTTTTTGATACTGTACCATACCAGGTCTGCACTGCTCTGTTTCCTTTGTCGTTTTCGTGCTGCTCAGAAAAATTCAAAATAAACAAGTATAAAGCCGTTACTGCCGACATGAAAGTACTTAAGAATGTGCCCAAAGGCAGTAGAGTTTGGCACCAAGCTTACCATTGCGTTCAGAAATCCTGTCTTGAAAACGTCGCAAATTTACCTGTCATACGTAAGAACGGCACCCTGGATACTACAGCCTATGGAAAGCATTGATCACCAACGGGGCAGAAACCAGACCTGTTAATAAGCAGGTTACAATCAAGGCACTAATTGCCCTTCAAGTTCTATTTGCGAGGGCAATTGTTCTCTGGTAACGATAATATTCAAAGGCTCCTCGCATTATTAATGGTAATGGTGCATAATCTTCCGTGTATACCAATGATACAAAAATACCCTAAAATGTGAACATTTTCAACCATAAATAACCCATAATGTAACTCTAACAAGAGTCATCATAACTGGTCAAGTCTGGTACGTTTTTCTCAAGTCCTGATCCGGTTCCCGGTTTAGATTTGGTACGGTAGTTAGGGGCTCTTCATACACTTCCCTCTCCTACTATATGATCGACTTAGTGAAAGCCCAATCGGGGCCAAACTGTAAGGATGAACATCACAGTAATGGGCAGTTTTATGACTTATGAGAAAAAATACCATGCGTCTTACTAGGAAGAGGGTAAAAAGCAAAATGATAAATGGACGTTGCGAGAAATGATCTGAGGAGAAACTGTGACGGGAATATTTCCACAATTATCGAAGAAGCTAAGCAGCGAATGACAGAAAGAAATCTTTCGAGGGGAATTCTATAGTTAGCTACAGTATCTGTAATTCTGTAAGCGTCTTTTCTACTAGATATATTTTGCCGTCAGTGAGTGTACTTTCATTCTAAACTGGTTGCACCGCGCACCCGTACTATTGTCACAAACAACGTAACAGCAACATTCAATACGAAATGGCAAAATAAGGAAGCAAGCAACCAACACAACATGGCAAACAAAGAAAAAAAGAACAAATAACAAACAAGCAAAGAAAGAAACAAACATAGGAACGGACAAAAACAAATAAAGATAAAAGCAAAAACAAATAAACGAACGAAGTGAAAGAAACAAACAGAGTAAAAAGCAGAAAACACACAAACAACCGAAGAAAAAGACAGAAATGAAACAAAGAGAACAGCAAAACACAACGAGCAAAGAAAGCAACAAACACAGAAACAGAGAAAGAAACAAACAAAACCCACTAGTTTGTCCGTTATAGCCTTTAGCAATGCAAACAAATTACACTGATAATCTCTAACCAGTAGATGAAACATGTTGGACCATCGGTTTGGAACTACGTCATCGATTAACAAGACGTAGGCTAAAGTAATGTCCAGAAGGAAGGTGCATTTTGACAAATGTTTACTCGCATGTCAAGTACCGCTAGGCACTCACTGGGCTTGGATCTAGATAAGTCCAACTGTCAGTGGGATTATATTGATAAGAAGGGGCACAGTCTGACTACTAAAAACTGCCAAAGTTTATCCAATGGTTAAACTCCAGAAAATCTTACGAACAAAATTATTTTATCAACGACATAGATCCAACCTGCACCTTAGATTTTTTTTAAGTAATGTACCTGTCTCTGTTCGTGTATCAAATAGTTAACACAAATTACCCCAAATAATCGGTAATGGTATGCTTCAATAAAACATTTATGCGGAAAATAATAAACTACCAAACATAATACGCTCACAAACTGCAGCTGGATTTTAATTAATGCTGCGCTTACGATATAGTTGTCATAGTAGTTAATACCAGGGAAGAAATGCTATTTTCACGTGCACAACGGGACAAATTGGTCAGGATAAAATTATAAACAGAAATTGTTCGACAAAGGCGTGAGAATTTAAGAGCGAGGAATTGAACCAAGATCAAAATAAAGCTCAACATGTCGAATAAATATTGATTAGCAATCCTTACGGTGTAGTTTTGATTGACAATTTGCAAATTTCAAAATTGCTGAAAAGATTGTTTCCATGTAAAAGAATTTCTGTAACTGAGCTTCTATTTTTGAAACCTTTGTATCGCAACTTTTGCGACTGGCTTAGAATAATTCATCGCACTAGATCATTTCTGCATCGCATTTTGCGATACGACATCGCTCATTTTGAGCCTTGACAATTTCACTTCGTTGGAAACTAAGAGGGCATAGAGGCTAGGGAAGACTAAGGATTGAACAAAGATAGGAATTTACTTGATATAGGAGAAAGATCCTAGGACTGAGCAACGATACGTACCTACCATAAACAGAAAATAAAGTAGGGTCATGATTGCTAAAATGTAGTAAACTTAAGATAGCAAAGGATCAACCAATTATGAGACCGAGGAGGAATGACAAACGAGCTGGACTTTGGATTGGTACGAAATAAAAAGTAAACAGTACAATAGACCTGGCTGGACTAAGGATTCAGTCTTAAGTAAGGTACACTACTAGGGACTGAATACAGACAAGAATTGAACTAGATCGACAAACCAGGAATGAAGAGTACACAGAAATGGGAAAGAATAGAAACTAAAGGAAGGTTGTTAACAAGGGATTGTACAGGCTTGCGACTGAGCACGATCAGTGATTCACAAGTAACAGTGACTAAGAAATGACGAAAGTTAAGAAGGTATATGAGTTTAACAGTATCAAAGATTTGGCATAGGTAGCAACTGCAAATAACTAGGGATAGAGCCAAGAGGAGAGATAAATAAGAACGAGGGATAAACACATACGGGAACACAAATGGGCTTGATGAGGATTAAACAGCACTGAATTCCTCATTCACTGATTGCTCATCAATGTGGACTGAAAGACAATCGATTGGCTTCGGTTGCATGCCACACACCTCCCAAATATAAAAACTGCTAGTCATGGCTTTCCAATAATTCTTATCTTTATCTTCTAGACATTACGCCTTCATACCTCTTCCAGCTGCAATCGGCATTTACTTTCACAGATCAATTCAAACTGCATCACCAAGTGTGCATAATGTGATGTAAACTTAGGCACACGTATGAATAGGACCAATTCAGCATCATCCGCATGTCCAATGCCACTTGATAGATGGTTTTGTCCAGGTATCCAACCTTGATTAGTAACACACGATCGTGCTGATTAAAAAGAAAAATAAGAGCATAAATCAGCTACCAATTTTCACATTGCAATTACAACTTACAAATTGAAAGTCATCGTCATTTATCCCTCGGATTCAACCCTGCCTGCACGACATCTGCAAGAGCCTGATCAAGAAGACTCAGCCCTCACCTTCCCAGTTGGCCTCCCCATTGTTTCTCTTTTTGTTTCTCACTTACTCTAGGTAACAAGCTGCATCGATAAATCATTATTCAGAAAATAATAACCAAAAAGACTTTTCTTGCAGCTTAAAACCGAATCAAGATGAAAAGAAGCATTTGTTGGACAGTTTACGTAACAATACGAATGAAAAAAAGACACACGAGAAAAGGAAAAAAACAAAGATTGAAAGAATGTAAAATAAGAAGAAAGGCCAGAAAAGGGACAAAAGCAAGAATAAAAGAGGGTATGAGAAAGAAGCAAAGCAGGAAAAGGAAGACAGGCAAGACAAAGGGGGGGAAGGGGCATAGAAAAAAGGAAGATAAGAAAAAGACAAAGGCAACAAAAGGGAAAGACAAGCAAAGAACGCCAAAAGGGGGATAGGTCAAAAATGAAAGTAAGGTCAAAGAAGAAAGGAAGGTTATAAAAGGAAGAAAGATCAGAAAGGAAAAAAGGCCAGAAAAGGAAAGAAGACCAAAAAGGACAAAAAAGAAACGAAAGGAAGACCAGAAAAGGAAAGAAACCCAGAAGAGAAAGGAAAACGAGAACAGAAAGGAAAGTCAGAAAAGGAAAAATGACAAACATTGTAAAAGTGAAAAATTAAATTTTCCTTTCTGTGTGTGGAGGAACATTACCAATGATGGTGCTCTAAAGTTGAAATAATGCTCCAGAAAAACGAAAAACAATCATACACGCTTGTCCTAACCAAAACGTCAAATATATGGTCGGAAGTAGCTGCTTAAACATTTCACTTTAAAAATGAAGCTGGTCCCTTTAAATCTATTTTCATTTCATTGGATCGTCTAATACAAAATCACGACCTAATATCATCAAATTTGTAGAAAGCAGGGTACCTCTTTTTGGCCAACGATACCTCTTTCTGGCCAGTGATACCTCTGTCTGTTTGGCCAGTGATACCTCTCTGCCTGTTCGCTGATACCTCTATCTGGCTAGTGATACCTTCTTTTGGCCAGTGATACCTCTTTTTGGCCAGTGATACGTCTTACTAGCCAGTGATACCTCTTTTTGGCCACTGATACCTCTTTTTGGCCAGTGATAACTCTTTATAGCCAGTGATAACTCTACCTGGCCACTGATACCTCCATCTGGCCACAGATACTAGTTGGAGGTAAAAACTCCACAAATCGTGAGCGACGTCATAGACTGCCTTTTCCCCCATATCCAAAAAGGGCAATATGTGACTGTTCGTGACAAAGAGCTCATTTTCTCCGACTTTCTCATATGACAACCCATCAGGCTCTCGTGGTAGCTGTGACTTTACTTCCCGTCCCATAAACGCCTTTCTCTTTAACGCTAGTTGAGAATTCGCCATCACTGCATCATCATTTCATTTATTCGGCAGATATTAAGAATGATTCCTGATTAGCCATTTCTCTAGACCTTGCAACACTCACACAGAAGGAATGTCTAAATCTCGAGAGGCCTTTGTTTTTTAAGGCCTTATGAATGACACGTCACACAATATTATAAAATCAAATAGAAATAGGCGACATACACTTACTCGTTCTAGACAAACAATATGCATGAAGATGCCCGAACCCTCCAGCATGCCACCAGACAAAATACAGTCCCTTTTCTGGTGTTGTATTGACTGGGCATGGTGTGCACTTGTCTACGAGAGCACCAATAAAACACATTGGGTTGGAAATTATTCCAATATAATAATATTTACGGTAACTTTTAATAAAAAACAGTGCAGGGAGACAGTAAAAAATAGTTAACAAGCTTTTCAAAAAATATGCCTTCATAACAGAAAAATATTATTGCCTAGGTCTGTTTACGCTGATTACAAATTGACAACAATCCGATTCATTAATTAATGACATCATTGCTGCCCGCACCGAATTTCTTTAGCCTGTTGAACTGTCAATTCTAGCAAGGCTTACCCACCTATAAATTAAACAGCTGTCATGACATAGTACTTTCATAGCACTTGTGAAAACCTAAATATACCAATCTATGTATGTGTACATATGCATATACACAAAAAATGAGTGTGAACTCTGAGTGTGAACTCTCAAAGAATGTGAACTCTCGCTGCCTAACACATTGAACTTTAAAGCAATCCAAAAACAAAAAAGTTGATCCCCAAAACCACACACGTGTTAAAAAATGGCACGTTGATTTGAGTGTTGACTTTTGAGTGTACAGGTTACGAGTTTAATTCCACTCAACTGCCTCTCAACGTAGATATCACGGTAGCGCTTAAATCGTGAGCTTGTCAAAACAGGGAAATCTATTGTATATATTGTGGATTCAAAGCAGATACTTATTAGAGCAAGACTGATCCACAAACTTCATTTGAAGCTTGAAATACCTTGGATGTCACCCAACGAAATGGTTTGAACAAGTTTGGCCATCCCCAGAACCTCCTTATGGAGGAATATATGCAAATATAATTTCAGATTTAATTTCAGCACCCTTGCACAAAGAGGGTGACTATTCAGCGTTAATAGAAAGGAAGACCCATACAATTTTGCTCTTCTCGTGCCACCAAAGAAACCTCAGACAGATACAAGCGATGTCACTCTTAAGAAATTGGTGCTTTGTCTTTGGTATAAATACCATAACCTCATCTAGATACTAATTCCGAGGTAACTAAATCTACCACTGTCCTTGACTTGAAAATACCTACTATAGGAGTTGTCATTCTCTCATTGTCTTACAGCTTTTATTTACTACTTTAATAAGTGCTCACACAGAATGACTAAACAGTCATCTGCATAACAGCACAAGATACGTTACGTGTAAGGTTCACAAAAATGTAATGCCGTTTGGCTATTATATGACTATAAAGTAAACAAAGTTGGTAACTTTACCACCCTATTTAAGAAGATAACAAATGGATGGTCACAGATGGATCTTCATCTTCTTCACAAGGGTGGTAAAGTTACAAACTTTTTTCTACTTTAAAGTTCGCAGCAAGCAACGTTAGGACTTTTCTTATCTATCCTTTCTTTCTTCAGGAAAGAGCAGTACAAAGTTTTTCCTGTTTCCGTCTTCTTTGGAGCATACAAACTGGAGTTGAAATAAGCATGTTTGGGGTCATCGATGAATTTTTTTCAGGACCCAAAAGAAATAGGTTTTTCAACACAAGAAGACTTTACGTACCCAAACTTTTCATTATTAAATCTGTACATGCCTCAGACATGCTGCTTCCTGTCAGTTTTTATATGAAAAGTTAGCATGAAAATTGGAAACAACTTTCACCAGAATGAACTTTTCTTCTCGTATCGAGTTCTTTTCATCCACTTTTTTCGAAAATGTCAATGATTACCTACCGCTCTCCTTTCAATTCTACCTGTTTACATCGATCACCGACCATTATTTCGATCCTCGCACAAGGCGTCCATTTTCGCTCGCCTCCTCCTCGTGCTGTTGTTGATGTCATTGCTCAGCAAAGCCAATGAATTTTACGACATCTCCGGTTCTTTTCCATAGGTCCTCCGGTAAGAAACTGGTGGAGACCCGGGGGGCAATTGAATAAGTTTAGGACTTCATGAAGTGTTCTTTTGCATTTTGGACATCTACTGTCCACTGGTGGGTCCAGGCGGTCTAGGTAAGAGTCAGTGAGATGGCTGTACCTGTAACGGAGTTGGTCCAGAACATTTCTGACCCTTACATTGAGTTGTTGTTGACATGGGTGAATATCCGAGGGATGTTGTCCAGTAGGGGTTTTGGGCGCAGTCTGAGCCATGTTCGCTCCACGTAGTGAGGATATATTTGTATCTGGGTTTTTTTGAGGGTTTAATCTATTGGCTTTATCTAGGCTTTTCCAACGGCTAGCTCCTCTGTAACAGAACGATTTCTATTTTGGTTTTGGGCAATGGTATTTTTAGATATGAATCCGTCGAGTGCAGACTTCGTTTGATACTGTCTGAACATTTACCGCATATTGACGATAGGTAATCGGGAGCTAACGAGTTTAGGAACTTGTACGTTTCTTTGACAATAAGCTGGCTGACTGTTGGTCGTGGATTAAATGCATTGCAGTTGTATCATATTTGCTGTTTGTCGTGATTCTGGTTGCCTTGTTTTGAAACTGTCTTGGCATAGAATGTTTGATCACAGTGAAAAAAGATTGCGTTGGAACCATCTCTAATTCCGAAACCTTGATGATGGGAATTGAACCCCTGAAAATGAGAAAACTGAGAAACACCATGACCTCTCGGCCTGTGGCTCAGCAGCATTCAAGTTGGATTTGTTAAGCGCTAAAACAACACCCCACACTGTAATATATAAGTATATATACAGTATATATAACTGTATATTTCTATAGTGCATTTTGTTTAATAACTTTTTCAGCTGGTTATGATATATATTCTAGTCGAGTTCGTGTAATTTTCATTTCATTAAAGGGTAAGAAATGTGAACAATTTCAAATACCTGATTTTCCATCTGAGAATTCACCCGCTGGACAATATGAACATTCACTGCCATTTTTAAACTGCCCGGGATTACATGGTGGACAGTCAATTTTTTCATTACCTTTAGGTAATGCCAATGATTTTGGAAGATTTGAATTACATATTTTGGGCTCTATCCATGTAAATGATTTCTGTGTCTGCACATGAAAACGAACACTGTGTTACAAAACTAAGAAATATGCATATGATTCACAAAATAGTTGTGTCATGGGCCTAGTATATAACTATAAAGTAAAATTGGAACTTTGCCTGTCTTTTGAAGAAGATAACGATCCATCCACGCCTTAGGTATGCGTCAGACTGAGGAATACGTATAATATAGGAGATATATACAAAGATAAAGAGGACTGGGAACGAACGAGCACAAGAAGAAACAATTAGAATAGAGACAAAGGGCAACAATAAAGGCAAGAGTAGATCAATGGAAAAGTATAGAAAGAAGAAAGAAGGTAGAGAAAATATACATATGGATAGAAAAAGTTTCAAATCATAGATATAAAAGAACAAGTGTGGATATGGTTGTTAATGGGAGTTTAGGTTTAGTCTTTGAGGGTAAAGGGATCCTAAAGTGTGAATAAGGCTTTTGCCAGTAGTGAGTCTATGGTGGCGGTCTCTAGCGTTGTGACGAGTGACGGTGCAGTTAAGATCCATTGTGGCATCGTGGTTGGTTTGGCCAAAATGTGATGCTACCGGTGTATCACGATGGTGGTGTATGTCGCTCAGGTATTCACTAAATCTTGTTAACTTTTGTCTGCAAAAGATTGTAACCTTTGACTTCCATCTCCAATTGGTTACTCGTGACAACCTGCCTTCATATCAATTCAAAAATGCTCAACTTCAAACCAATAAGGAAATTTGGGGCTCTGAAAATAAGACACCCATTAAGAAACTTTTCATACCAAATTAAGAAACTTCTAGTACGATATGTAAGTTTTTCTTTTAAAAACGAGCATTAAAATTTCAATTGGTTTTTAGCGCACAAGAACCATGCGAAGAAGCAAGAAAAACATGAAGCAGCGATAATGTGGTTATGGAAAAGGATTTTGAAGATACCATGGCCAGGACTTTGAACGAATGTTGACATGTTAATACGAAAAGGAAAATAGAGGGAACTGATGATAACACTAAGAGGTCAAAATGGATTGTTATATATAACGATAACGAGAAAGAGAAAAATTGGGGTATTGAGCAGAAATTGAGCTCTTAGTCTCACCTATGTACAAATCATTACATTTAGCGCATCAAATGATGTACACTAAGGCCCTGTAGGTCGAAAATTCGCAGATGGATCGTTATCTTCTTCAAAAGGCCAGTAAAGTTACAAATTTATTTTACTTTAAGAAATATGCAGCCACATTAGAAAATATCAGGCAAAGAAATACAACATACACCTCTTATGCAGTAAACTACAAATTGAATTGCTAGTGTTAATGTCCCACGGACTTTCGTTTCTCACAATTTTAAGAGTCTTCAGTTTTGCCCTCTGATACGGCAGTGGTTGCGCAAAAGTAGTTTCCATGCAGTCCAAGCCTGTTTATATAGGGGGTGGCTTTTCTAAAATGGTGTTTAAAAGCAAATGAGAACTATACCAATGATCAGTGTGTCGAAAGTGTACGTCACGAATACAGATATCTAGAGTCGCCGTGGTATAGTGGATTAGACGATGATTTGCAAGTCAGTGGATAGGAGTTCGAATACGTATCAGCACAAACAAAATACCATGGTGATAGAAAACAGCTGGTGCCCACTCCCATAAAGAGCTTATTTTAAAGTACAATTCCCTAACCCGAAATATTATTTCTGCAGAGACAATGTACAAAGCAGGAGAGATGCAGCCTTATGACAAACGACAAATAATGATTCTGGCTTTTCGTGGAAAATAATTTCTGGCTTTTTGTGATCTTCTTGGGCAGTTTCTGCCGTTTCGATCCCTGAAAACCGCCTTGAAAAATTGCGACATTGCGTAAAAACACACTTAAAAGCTTTTTTCGTCTGACACTTCAGAGTATGAAACGTCACAAAGGAAACTATATGTATATGGCAACCTATTTATTCGAAACATTAAGCAAAACTAGCGCCATGTCGCAAATGTTCAAGGCGATTTTTAAGCTTTGTATCACAAAAAGATTGTTCAAGCATTTCAATACTATTTTAAAGCTGATTCTAACTGCAAAATCACCTTTACAACACACCACTGACACTAAATCTTGAAGCACTAACAAGGATTTTGTTTACCTTTCCTTTCGAACAGGTAGACCAAGTGCCATAATAGTCACGCTCAGTACAACGTGGTCTCTTTTTACAAGAAGATGAACCTTTCTCTAAACGAAACAGAATTGCAGTTTGATCATTACAGCTTGTCAATGAATATTCAATTTGATAAACAGGAAATGTTAAAATAATCTAATATACTTGCATACCTTCCATACTGATCAACCCGGAAAATTACCATTAATTGTGTCACTCACTTATCCAATGAAAGTCACTCATCTATTCATTTCTGCCCTTCTAGTTTTTATGTCCGTAAATATCCGATAACAATATTTTGATATGTATATTCACATCGAAATAAATAAATGCACACAATTACAAATACAATGACAAAAATTCCCATGTAGACATTTTGTTACTGTACGAAAGTTTTGTAACGCCAACAATTTATGAAAGGAAACATTGTCAATGACAAGCTGATAACTCATAGTAAGCATTTAAGGTTAACCAGTTAAAGATTTTATCAACAATAGTATTAACAGGCACTAATATAATTATAAATATGTACCTGCATATTCATCAGTAGGGCACTGACTACAAGTTGCTGATCCCTCAGTAGAAAAAGTGTCTCTTGAACACTCCTTACACCTTTGGATTCAAAAACAGAAGACGGAAACGTAGTCATTCTTTAACCATATTAACCACTGTATTACAAAGACTACAGTGTATCTGATTCGAAAATATACCGTAATAGCAGGTCTATTGAGTTTTGGAGTGAAGGATATTACACTATTTCAACGTGGAAAGGAACCGCTAAGACATAAATCTCAACATACGTCTTCGCGGCTCTCAATTTTGTACTCATATCAGCTTGCTACCTTCACAAGGTCTCTGCAGTAAACGCAAGGGATATAAACAGTGCAGAGGATCTAAACAAAGCAGAAGATATAAACAATGCAAATGATCTAAATAATGCTGAGGACTTAAAGAATGCAGAGGATCTGAGCAATGCAGAAGATCTAAACAAAGCAGAGGATTTAAACAATGCAGCTTCAGTCCTTTACGTGGATCTGGCCACACCTGGAAATTCCTTACTCCTGGAATCACAGAACTCTCCTTCATACTTTATGTGAGAAGGGAGGAGGTGGATTTGAACCATCCTTTTTGGTTGTAAGATCTATTCGATCCAAAATTATGTACTTTTGCCACTCAATAATACACGCAGCATCAGCAAAGTCACTTGAGGATTGTAGTTGTAAGTGTTCTGTATTTACATTGCTTTACAAGTATAGAGATCCTTGGCAGTGCACCAAGGACATTTAAGAAAATAGCAACTGATTGAAGTTACAAGCAAGCAAGCAACGATACGGGTTCAATCTCAGAAGGCAAAGAAAAAAAGAACAAAAGCAAAATTACTAAAGCGTTTTAATCGAAAAACGTTCAGAAATAACAGCTAAAGTTTTTCTAAAGAATGATATCAAACTCTTTGGGACTAGTATGCAACCCATACAGTTCTATTCTAATACTTTTTTTAAAGCTGGAAAAAAGTTAAAGATTAAAATCAAGTCAAGAGAACTTGAAGCACTTGTTAAAGTTCAATAGCATTCAAAATAAAATTATAAATACAGGAGACGTGCAACTGTAAGACCAATACAACCAAACACTTGTGAAATATGTATAATGTTACGCAAAAACATCCTCCCTAACATATAAATCACTTACTCGGCAGCTTGATCTTTGCTGTATGTCCCAGCAGGGCACTTGGTACATTGTGACGTGAACGAAAGGCCTGACGACGAAAGCCAATAAGGGTCAGGAAGAAAATAAACAAAAAAGAGTTAAAATTATTGAAAGGTCTTTAAATTCACATAAACATTTAAAACAAGAACAACACAGACAACACTGCCTCAAATCATCATTACAAGCCTCGAGCAATCATTCAAAACTGTATAGACACAAATCTGAATGTGTCCAAAATAAAACTTTTGTCAAAGAGAATCATTAAAAAAATCAGATAAACACTTATGCATACTCTTGCGCAAAACTTGCCAAACAAATTAAGTTTTGCGTACTATCACTTTTAGAAGCTTAAAACAATCATTTTGCATTGCTTAGACACTGACTTGAACAAGTAGCCGCAGCAGTGGCTTAGTGGTGGAGTGCTCACTTTGCATGCTGAAGGTTGTGGGTTCGAATCCACGACCATGTCATACCAAAGACTCACAAAGTGGACATAACGCCTCCCTGCTTAGCACTCAGCACTTACGAGATAGACTATAGGAGTTAATCACAAGGAGTTAATCACAAGGAGTTACCAGTGGGCCAGCCTCCTATTGTAGCAATCACTGTGTACTGCACAGCTGTGAGGCTGAAAGGCTAACGAAACGACGATGGGCGCCGCCTTATACAACAAAATGGCATGGGAAGGAATTAAACTCAATGTCTGTAATCTGGGGAGGCATATCAACGCACCAAGTTATCAATATGTAGATGACATCACCTTATTCGTACATGAGAAACCAAAAGATGGACCCAGCATGGTGGATGAACTGAATAGAGATCTTATTAACCTATATTGGTAGTCTGAAGATGTTAACCTTGCACTAAATCCAACAAAAACATACATCATGACTCTTAGTACAAAGCAAATGTCGAACATCCATGCTTTACATGACTATATTCCAATATTACAAAATGGTATTGGCAGAAACGTGTTCAAATATTGAAATTTCGTCAGAAAAAGGCCTTTAAAAAATCAGAAAAATCCAAAATCTAATACATTCTTATAAAACTAGACCTAAAAATGCTTAAAACATTACGCAGCAGCTTACAAAATCATTTTACAATGTTTGGGCACGCATTTGAACAAGTTACCAAGTGTTCAAATTTTAAAAACATTTTCAAAGATCTTCCCAGTTTAGAAAATTAAAGAAACAATTTAAAGTCTATTTATTTTAGCAAAACGCACAAGCCACGTCTAACATAGCCTTATGGCATCTTCACAGGACTAGTGCAATACATGTATGTTGCTTGGGCACATGTTTTAAAAAAACGTAGACAAGGGGGGTGAAGTTAAAGGTATTTAAAGGAGGCCCTCATAAACGTTTCGCTAATTCATAAATATAGCATTTGTTGAATCATCCTGCCCAGAGTGGATCCCTCTTCCGATACAGGCAATGTTCGTCACTTGATAGGAAGTGTTCACATTCCTTCAATTTATAAAACAAAAAAATTTTTAATTCCATATTAAAAATTGAAAGAATTTCTCGGGCTGCTTTTTCATGTCTTACTGTTTCAAATAAATTTCATCAAGTCTGAAAATAGACAGGCAGAGGCACAGTTTAATCACCTGTTATCTCAATGTCCTTTATCTGCACCGATCGTTCTGAAGAACTATCATAACGATGAGTTGACTCTGATTCGCCTGTCTTTGTAGTTTCACCATCTTCAGTGGTGGCGTCAGGAGCACCAACATAATCTTGTTCATAAAAGAAGGCAGCTTCCCAGAAAATAATATTTAATCCAGGCTTTAAGCGGATCTGATGAAGAAAAAAGCAACAAATACGACAATAACGATTGCAACTTCGTCAGAGATCTGTCAGCAGAAAGGTCATCCGATTAAGAACTTAATGCTAGAAACTGTCTCGTCTACCAGAGTAATAATATACTACTACACTAGTAAAAGTATAGTTGAAGTATAGCAGTTGCTATTTTTAAGAGCAATGATAACCGATTGCAATGGATATAAATGTGATGGTAGTTTATTTCCAATGTATGGTTCCTGTTTTCAAAATGAGAACTTATTTTGTACGTACTATTATGTGTAATAGTGCTACCAGTGGGCCAGCCCCCTACTGTAGCATTCACTGTAATTGCACTGCTGTGTGGCCCAAAGGCTAAAGAAACGGCGATGGGCGCCGCTCTAATACACCAAATGGTGTGGGACGGTACTTTGACTTTGACTTTTATGTGTGATGATAGCACAATTTACGTTAAGTGCTTCTGAAATCGAGATTTGACGGTGACGCTAGTTATGGTTGTAAAGAGGTAGTCTAACGAAGTTGTCACTAGCGCGTCTGAATTCAAGTTTTAGTATAGTAAATATGTTGATTGTTTGGCTATATTCTAGTCTGTCGTCGAGTGGTCAAGTGGTTAAACTGCTTGAGCTCTGATCAGAAGGTTGTCGATTCCAATCCGTCTCGGGGTGACTTTTAGCAAGTGTCTGAAAACCATATGCCACGGGTCAACCCAAGCCATGTGAGGGAAATAGGGTACGACGAAACTATTAAGAAGCAGTCGCATGGCTGAGCGAGCACAATACCACAAAACAACGTGGTTGAGATCATGGGGGTCCCGTCTCGTCCAACCAAGTCTTCCTACTGGTTTATTCACACATGCTCAAAAACTAGAAACTGGTTCTGCACGCGCTAATCTGCACTATAAACTACAAAGGGGCTCTGCGGATACATCTTAGATACGTCATTGTAAGTGTAGGACGTCTAAGAGCCAGGGTTGCTAGCCATGTGATTACACAGGCATCCTAGACATCGCTTTACCAGCCAATTATTATTCCAGTCAGTCCGTAGTCGAGGTGTTTTGCTGCTGTGATCTTAATCTAGTGTTCAAGCCGTAAACTGCTGAATGCGTGCTCGTAGTATGATAATTCTGTGGTCCAAGTGAGCCAACTGAATGACTACTGACTGAGTGCTTGTCGCTTTATCATACGGTCCTCAAAGTCCGATGACTCAAAGACTGCTGATTGCGTGGCTGTAGTCTAATTATTCTGTCGTCAAAGTGCGAAACTCAATTATTTCTGATTGCGTAGCTGTAGCCTAATTATTCT